>JAQPPZ010004555.1:0-162199 GCA_028583015.1 Wollemia nobilis | reverse complement strand
GAATGCATAATCGATTGCCCTTAAACAAGTAACCATTCCGTAAAAAATACTCTTCAAAAATAGTATGGGACTCACCCTCTACTGCACTTTTACACGGTTGCACAATATTCCCAAAATATGCATTAGATTCATACAGATCTTTAATCCCCTCAAATCCTACCACTTCATTCTCCATAGTGGTCAACAACACGACTCTCCTACTCAATGCATCAAGCAACCTTATTTTGTTTGCCCGACTTGTGCTTCAGGACAAATGTATACTTGTTGCAAAAATGAAACCCATTTGGCATGCCTACTATTTAACTTTTTCCGAGAGTTGACATACCTCAATGCTTCATGATCAGTAAACAACACAAACTCCTTTGAGAGTTAGTAGTGCCTCCAATGTTGCAATGCTTGCACAATTGCATAAAATTCCACATCATATGTAGAATAATTCTTTCTTGCATCAATCAGCTTCTCACTAAAAAATGCTACAGGTCGATCCTCTTGACTTAAGACACCACCAATTCCAACAAATGAGGCATCACAATCAACCTCAAACACCGTAACACTAGAACAGGGTCTTCCGACACCTTCTTCAAGAGTTCAAAACTCTTTGTTGCTGCCATAGTCCATACAAACTCTTTCCCCTTCGTGCACTCAGTTATAGGGGCAGCTATACTACTGAAGTTCCTGATGAACTTTCTGTAAAAGGTAGCTAGGCCATGAAAGCTCCTTACTTCTGTTATAGTTCGTGGAAGAGGCCATTCTAGAATCACCTTCACTTTCTCGTCATCCATCCTCATGCCATCTCTTAACATTACAAATCCTAAAAACACTAAACTATCCTGAAGAAATCTACATTTCTTCAGGTTGACATACAATTTCTCCTTCTTGAGCACGTCTAACACTAATTTCAGGTGTAACAAATGCTCCTCTTCACTTTTACTATAAATCAAAATATCATCAAAATACACAACAAACTTACCATTATATTCCCGCAGTACTCTGTTCATCAACCGCATAAATGTACTGGGTGCATTAGACAACCCAAATGGCATCACCATCCACTTGTACAACCCATCTTTTGTCTTAAAAGTTGTCTTCCATTCATCCCCTTCTCTAATTCTAATCTGGTAGTAGCCACTCCGCAGATCAATTTTACTTAAGTATTTAGCTCCAGCCAATCCATCCATCATGTCATCCACTCTCGGCATAGGATATTGATATTTTATTGTGATCTTGTTTATGGCTCTACTATCCACACACATCCTCCAATCACCATCTTTCTTTGGGGTCAGCAATGCTGGAGTCGCACATGGACTCATACTCTCCCTAACTAATCCCTTTTTTATCAACTCTGTCACTTGCCTACTCAACTCTGCATTCTGTGTTGGGTTCAACTGATAAGTCTGCCTGATTTGGGAGCGTTGATCCCGGAATCAAATCCATGTGATGTTGGATATCCCTCTTTGGTGGTAGCCCATCCGGTAACTCCTCTGGTGTGACGTCTTTATATTCACTTAGCAACTTAGTTTCTGTTGTAGGCATAACCACTTCCTCTGTTTCTAGCTTCCTAGTTGTTAAGGCATAACGTAAGCTAACATCCTTGATCTCTGCAAGAAACTCCTTCATCGTCAACAAGCTCTCACTCGGCCCATCCTCCTTTAGAGGTACAAGAACTACCTTTACACCATCCTTCCAAAATGTGTAAGTATTCTTTCTCCCATTATGGTTAGTATCCCTGTCGTACTGCCAAGGTCTTCCCAACAAAATGTGACATGCATCCATCGGGATCACATCACACCACACTTTATCCTTGTAAGTGCTCCCAATTGAAAATTTAATTAAACACCTCTAATCTACTGTTACCTCATTCCCCTTATTAACCCATGAGATGCGATATGGATAAGGATGCTTTTCGCATTCCAAGTTCATTTTATCAACCATGACATTTGACACCATATTCTCACAACTACCACCATCAATGACAATGTTACATACCTTCCCTCCTGATGTACACCTTGTTCGAAAGATGTTTGTTCGTAGCCCAAAATCATCACCATCTATGGTCTGTCCCTTCGCTTTGCTTTGCACCTTCTCTTTCTTAGGAACAATCAGCGTCCTCCTTATCATAAGTGCTTCCCCCATGTCAACAACAACTTCATCCTCATCCTGCTCTTCCATCTCAACCAGATTGACCCTTCCTTGTCCTCCTTGACCCCTTTCTTGGACATCACGTTGGGGACACTCAAATGCTCTGTGCCCCTCCTCACCACATCCATAACAGGTATACGACCTTCTTGGATCATTCCCATTTCGTCCACCACCGTAACCTCTACCTCATTGGTATCCTCTTCCTCTCAGATTCTGCCCATCTTCTTCTTGTTTAGCAGGTATTGAGGATTCTCCCTTGAGAAAATTAGATCCACTTCGACCCCGACCTGAAGAGGGTGTGAATCCCTTCTTGCCTCTTCTATTAACCCTTTTCAATTTTGCCTCTGCCTTGAGGGCCATTTGATATGCATCCTCCATTGTAAGAGTGCGATGCATGCTCATCTCATATTGGACAGCAAAACTTAGGCCATTTACATACTTGGCAGCCCTTTGGTCCTCCGTCTCATTGTGCTCCACTCGAATGGATAGCTTGTAGAAGTCATTAGTATAGTCCTAAATGCTTTGATCCTTCTATCGGAGATTCTGAAATCTACGAAATAGGGTTTGGGAGTAGTCTACAGGTATAAATTTTTCCTATAACTTCTTCATCTTTATCCAATCCCTGATCTTTTCCTTTCCATTCCTCTGTCGTGTAGTCTGTAAATGATCCCACCAAATCAATGCATGTCCCTTCAACTTTGTGCATGCGAGCTTAACCTTCTTCTCTTTAGCAAGGTTGCTCCATTCAAAATATTTTTCTAGGCTATTGATCTAATCGATCAACTCCTCTGGTTTCAACCCACCAGCATACTCGGTGTAGAAAGGGATTTTACATAGTTCCAACAATTCCCTTTCCACGTAATAAATTACAGATCTGCCAACATTGTAGTATAGCAATAATAATGCACAGAAATTCTGCAACAGCATTAATAACAGCAGTAATAACAACAATGGCAGATAACAGAAATTACAGCAGTTTTATATTAATAATGGCATGGATGATACAACATTACAGTTTCAACAATACAACCTACAGTCAGCATAACCATGGCTGTACACAGGACTGGACTGCACTTTGCCATCAATCTGCCTGACTTCCCTGCAATACTTCTTCCACGTATCAACCATTCAACCCTAGGCTGAACATCCCTCATGGTTGCACATCATGCTAGACTGCATTCTGCCCATAGACTTCAATCTGCTCACATACCAATCTCCAGCCACTCTAATCAATGAGGGGGGGTTTATTTATACACCCACAAAGTAGTTACTTTCTCCAACTACCTTGCAACTACCCTCAAATTACATTTTATGTGCATTTGCTTTGCATTTACATTTCATTTGCACTACAAGACGAAATAGCTTATTTAGCCGACTTACATAATTTAATATGACTTTACATGACTTTATTCTTTATGTACAATATTAAATTGCACTTACAACATTAAAATATATGCACGGACGTTTCGTCAAACACTTTGCATGCATTTACAATAAAACACATAATAGCAAAACTGGTTCTGCAATTAAGGATATCTCAATATGCTTGTCTACACTCGGGAACCTCGATCTTGATCCCATCTCGATTCCCCTTAAGCCCCTCTAGAGCTCGTATCAGCCGATTTCCAAAACCGTGCCCTTCTTCCTCTAGGCCCTCTAGTTCTGCTTTTGTGTGGACCTCAGATCCACGTTCCTCAGGTACGTTTTCATCGTCAGATCTTTGATCTGCACGCACCCTAGGATTTCTCTCTCCCATGCGATCAATCACACCAGTCAACCGTGCTATTTCTACATTCAAATCCTCGAACTGCCTATTCATTAGTGCATATCTTCTAGGCTACATCTTCCCTTCACTAGCAAGATCACACCCGCTCTAATACCAAATGGTGTAAACTCAGCTACAAGAGACCAACAAAATGGACTCCAATCACATAACACAAATGCAATATAATGGAAGAAACCTGCAAATCGATATTCTTCTCATTCCTGAATTCACACCCCTTCTCCAAAAGATTACAATCCATCATATAGCAACCGAAAACCAAAGAAACCCTAAAAACGTCTTTTTTCTAAAAACTGCTAAAAATAGATCTTTTTTTCTAAAAATTGCTAAAAATATAAATGAGTCGGATTGCACCCAAATTCGATGCACACATCCCTCTTACAATAACGAACCTTACTTTAAAATATTAGGTCTCAACTTAAGGTATAACAAAAGATAATAAAACTCTAACATGCAAAAAAACCCAAAAAACCCGGGAACCTATTCTAAAAGCTAATTTTGGGACACTAGATGTCGGAGTTAGGTCCCGAAAACATGTTTTTTGGAGGGTCAGGTGCATCAGAGATGAGCCTAATGCAGAACACGAACGTGGAACCACCTGTTAAAAATCAAGGCAAACGGGCATACGGTTCACAAGTTATGGCTCCGACAAGGTGCATCAGGTAAGCCTACATGTAGCTTCAAGCAGATCACGGAACATATGACACAATCAAATGAAAAACGTGAATGCAGTAGAGATGACATGCATGGGGACACACAAGAAGTTTGATGAAACCACAAGAACCCCTTCCACAGATAAAAGGAAGTGCAGGCAGCAAGCCCTTTGCAAATCCCGCTCTTGACAAAGGAAGAGGTGTTGAAACACCTCTCCCCATTCTTTTTGACCAAAGACATGTAGATAATCACAACGATAGTATCTAGACTATTTGAGTGATAGAGGAAGTCTTGTCAAAAATTTAATGTATGTGATCTCCTTGGGATGAGGGAAGTCCTCATATACACGACATTATGTCTGACAAGAAAGTGTGGAACATGCGGAATAAGCCTAGTGGAAAACATTGTTGTTGTCAATTGAGGATGAATAAATGGCGAACATTGAACATGTTGATGGATACGCATATACGCGAACATTGAACATTGAACATGTTGTTCTCTCCTTCAATGCACCCTCTCCCATCGCTGTCACTGCCACAGTCACCATTGTAGCCAATACACACCACCACGCCGCAATGGAAAAAAATTTAAAAACAATAATTTATTTCACTCTGAAACCCTCGACCGCCAACGAAACAACGAAACAATTGCTACGCACGAAGCTCCCCCAAAATAATGAATGTCGCTTCTACCTTGAATTTTGGTAAGCAGTTTTCAAAAACGGCTTCCCATTCTAAAACCGGAAAAATGGCTAGGATTAAATATTAGCTTTATTAATATTTGAAGAATTTTTTTTTCAATTTTTTTTTCTCTGGAACCTTTTAATAAAAGTAAAGTTAATAGATCCCAACCAACCATCCAGGAAATCGAATCTAGACAACCCACCGATTATTTTTAAACATGGTATTTGAATATTTTATTTATTAAACATGGTGGACTAAGTTACGGTGATTCCATCCCATGGTTTCTCTATTAAACATGGTATTTGAATATTTTATTTATTAAAAATGGTGGACTAAGTTGGGGTGATTTCGTCATACAGTAAAGTTTATCATTATTTAATGTTTTGTAAAATGTTAATAATGTTTTTGAACTTTATATATTAAGTTTTATTTTATCATTATAGTATTTATTTATAATTTTATAAACCAAAGTGGTCATGCTTGCAAAGGTCATAGTCTATTCCGAATCCTCTGAGTGCACGCCATACCGACAACGATGGTATGAATCTCGAGCAACCGGTGGTCCTCTTCATGCCGGGTTATAAAATAATGAGGTGGTATAGGCTTGTTGGGGGCAGCCCCTGTAGTTTGAACCTTGCACTTGGCAGTTACTAAAAATAGTGTGGATGTAACCAACTCCCTATGTATCCAAAAAAAAAAAATTATAAAACAAAATTATTAGCTTTCTATTCGAATATACTCCTTCCTCTTGTTAATTTCTTATTTGTATAATGTTGAATGTTGAGTAAGTGTGTTACAATATACTAATAAGTAATATGCATGAAAAAACTTATTTTTTCAATAAAAATTTGTATTTTTTCATTTTTTCTTTTTTCTGCGTGTTTACCGAGTCTTGCCAAGTTTTTTTGTCGAGCCCAGAGTCCGACTCCCGAGTCGAGTCCGAGTTTTGCTACTATGGTTCACAGAGATGACAAAGTTCTCAAAGACAAAGACAATTGTGACAAAGTAGCTCAACAAAGTGAACAAAGTGTATGCGTGATCCCCACATATTGACACAAGTGCAAGTACAGGAGGGAGTGTGTAGAGGTGCATGGGACAAGAACTTGACATAGAGGACCACAACAAAGTGTGTCGGGTAGCACATGGAGTTTTAGCAATCAACTAGAACCAACGTTTGCATCCTTGCAAAGAATGTCGTGAAGCATCAATGTGTGTTAGGATTCACTATATAAACAAAAGGAGATTCTTGAAGCAAGCAACTTAATCAGTAACAACAGAAATAATTAACCATCATAGAAGAAGAACATAAACATGCAAGACAAGATAAAACACAGCATATAACGTGGTTCACCCAACACCAGTCCTTTGTATTAACACCAATACATTCTCTGAAGGGAGTAATCCTGCAACACAACCAGCTGCAAATTCCTCTTCAAAATACCAGCATCTCCACACAATTACTCTAACAGTAATTTAACATGCAAACACCCTTGCATCAAGCTCTACACCAAGCTTCCTTGTCTCTCTACAAGAGATACATAATCCTATGCACTTCTCATAAACAAGATACTCAAATATATAGAATTATTACAATAGTTTTTTTTAACCATAGACCATGTTTTTTTATCTTTAAATCTATCTTTTTTATCCTTTTTGCTTTCTTGGCTTTTTGCTTTTTTTGGGCTTTTTGCTTTTCTTTTTCTTTATACAATTAGAAAAAACTTAATTTTAGCCAAGATCAGACTCCACAACCTAACAATCTCCCACTTGGAGACTGATCCACAACAACTCTACCGTTGTTGCATCCGCCAAAGAACATCTTTAAGCCAAACAAGGAATGTCAACTCCTCCAGATTGTTGTAACCATGCTCTGAACCATCACACCGGACTAGTGTCATCCACACATTTTTATCCTGTGATCAACAAGCAACACACAATCTCTCTACCACAAATAATAACATCCTCAGAATTACTTTGTATCATGGTGAATCAAACATCACCACCATGGCAAGATCTACATACTATGGATGACCCATAACATGCACACACACAATATGGCTTTGCCACTAGCTTTGAAAGCACACTCCCCAAGTGTGGAATTACCTTCCAACTTAGGGACTTGGGGTTGCAATGATCCAAAGCTATAACCATATTATGTGTTCCATCTTGAAAAATCATACAATAAATCCTGAGCCATGTCCATCTTCCTGGACATGTCTCCCAGTTCCCACTGCTGAAAGGATCAAATCCTCTTTTTCATCTGCTATGTTTGCTTCTCCTCCATCTCCATAGCTCCCACTCAAGTCAAGCTCCCACTCAATCCTGAATCCCAACCTCGCTCTGATACCAATTGTTAGGATTCACTATATAAACAAAAGGGGATTCTTGAAGCAAGCAACTTAATCAGTAGCAACAGAAATAATTAACCATCACAGAAGTACATAAACATGCAAGACAAGATAAAACACAGCATATAACGTGGTTCACCCAACACCAGTCCTTTGTATTAACACCAATACATTCTCTGAAGGGATTAATCCTGCAACACAACCAGCTGCAAATTCCTCTTCAAAACACCAGCATCTCCACACAATTACTCTAACAGTAATTTAACATGCAAACACCCTTGCATCAAGCTCTACACCAAGCTTCCTTGTCTCTCTACAAGAGATACATAATCCTATGCACTTCTCATAAACAAGATACTCAAATATATAGAATTATTACAATAGTTTTTTTTAACCATAGACCATGTTTTTTTATCTATCTTTTTTATCCTTTTTGCTTTCTTGGATTTTTGCTTTTTTTGGGCTTTTTGCTTTTCTTTTTCTTTATACAATTAGAAAAAACTTAATTTTAGCCAATATCAGACTCCACAACCTAACAATGTGGACATCAAGGGGCATTAGAGCTTTGAGAAAGCATCAAAAGGGAGATTGTTAATCAATGAAGTCAGTCAGCCAATGAGTAGTACACCACCAATGCCAAAGATGAACACAGGACCAGCATAGTCGATAATGGTGTAGAACAGTGGTTCGTATTCCAACTCTTGGAGGAACATTTTGAATGACAGATTTAATAAAGCCAAGACTCTTCATTGGTACTGCAACACTTGGTCTGCAACGTTCACCCTGCATACAAAACTTGGAAGAAACAACATAGAACTATTTACTGCAGCAATTAGCAATGACAATATTCACAATATACATGCAAATAGATGTAGGATGAATATGAGTGGATATTGCATTAACAATAGGCTATACGCCACTTGCATTACATACACAATCTACACACATCGGCCAACTCCACAACCATACCACCATCATACATTACCCAAATGAATGAGGCAACGGTCTTATTTATACAACTAAAAAGTAGTTGCATCCTCCAACTACCCGACACCTCATCATTTTCCTAAATTACATTTGACATGCATTTGAATCACATTTGCATTTCATTTCATGAGTTACTTTATGACTTTGTCGTACATACTAATACTTAACATTACACTATGACTTTATTACATTATTGATTACATGTACACATATTTCGTCAAACATTTTGGGTACAACTGCAAAATAACACAAATCGATAAAACTTATTCACTAATTATGTAGACATGTCAATTTGCCTGCCTACATCTATCCCCTCCTCTAAACTTGTCGGCGTCCTCAACGACACATGAGTTGAACACTAGGGATAGAAGCACTAAACAATAGACTAGGATCTCTTGTTGCGCTCCTTCCATTTTCTTCTATTACATACATCTATTGTAGTTGGCATCACTTCAAATTGTTGCCCGCAACACCTTGTTTTCTAATTGTTCACTCCACTCTTTGCAATCAGTCATAGCATTAACTTTATCAACATGACCTTGACAACCAACATGACGAACATGATAGGCAACGCCCATTGCCACCTATATCAAGGGTCAAGGGGGCCTTGCGAACCCATTGAAACATTCACTGTCTAAGCTGAATTTTTCTCATCAGCACTTTGGGAGCCTTCACTCGACCCACTTAAACAGCTTCCCCTTGACTCCGAAATACTTCTCTTGCCCTAGATAACTCCTTCTTGGCCTTTGACTGCCCTCCTCATCGGCTCCACATGTATGACACTCCTCATCGACACCACTTTTACGACACTCCTCGTCAGCACGACTTTTACAACACTCCTCATTGGCACCACTTGTATGACTCCACTCGTCGACACCATTTGTATGAAACTCCTTGTCGGCACCACTTGTACGACACTCCATTTGTATAGTGTCGTCCATTCGTATAGTAGACTACCATTTTTACGATGCCCGTCATTCGTATGTCAGAATTTTCCATTTGTATGGCACCCTCCATTAATACGACAAACTCCATTTGCACGACACTCTCCATTTGTACGACAAACTCGATTTGTACAATGCCCTCCATTTGTACAATTTTCCTTTGTGTTGCATATACATGTAGCAATGATCTTGCACTCTTCAAGTCACACTCATCCTCGGAGTCATCGTTCTTCTCTTTGGGGTCATTGCCTTCCTTGACATTTTGACCCCAACACTTGAACAATGACATACTCTCATTCCCAAAATCATCACTGTCAGATTCACTCTCCACATTAGAGTCACTTTTGTCCTCATGGTCACTCTCGTCTGCTTTAACATGACCCCATCACTCTAGTGATGTTTTTGCATCACTTTCCAAGTTCAAAATTCGCTCCAAGGCCTCTTGATATGATGTCGGAGGAACCACCCTGATTTTTTGGTACGTAGGAAGAAGTCCCTCTATGAACCACCTCCTCTTCAATGTGTTTGATGGGTCTTCTTCCAGATGGGTGAACAAACCACTCAACCTCCGGTTGTACGAATGAACAAGCTCTTTCTCACCCTGTTGCATTCTATAAATTTCAGCAATGACCGCATTGTCATTTTGGAACAATGCAAAAGTGCTCGAGAATCCATGTTGATAGCAAAGAAGATCCCATTCATCACATTGGCACCTATGTAAACATCTAGAGAGTGGACAGAGTAACAGGGGATACAATGGAGATGCAATTGCTCCTTGCTAAACTGAAAGGTACAACAAGGGATTAGAACCTATCGTTCCAAACTCCACTCAATACTTGCAATGACCTCAAAAGGCTTGGAGAAAGAATTCAAAGTTGTTTGGTGACCAAAAAAATGTCGATGAGCTCTATATCCCTAAACAAACAAAGTACAAGGACATCAAGTCATACAATCATCACCTAAAAGAACTCATTGGCAAGATGAAGCAACAGCTTATGGAAGGATTGCAGAAAAGGTGGTTCATGGACAGACTTCTTTCGAATTTTCAAAAGAATATGAAGATTGTACCTTCGACATCATAACAAAATGCTTTTGATAGGGCCTTGAAATTGGAAAGCGAGAAGAAGACAACAGTGACAAGGAAGTTGAAATCTGTCGGGCAGCAACTCGGATAGTGAAGGTCAAGATGGGGAGCATCAATTAAGGTGCTCAACAAGGATATGATGCACGAAAGGAGAAAGGAATCAAAAGGAAAATATAGATGAGATTTATCATGAGTAGAATGCCACACAAAAGGACACACACTTGCAATCTACCCAAAGAGAAGTTATTGTAACATCTATGCAATTCATGATCATTCACTGATGGAGTACCCATTCAATGAGTAAGAAACATATGGCTTTACCACGATAAAAAACATTAGGCAATAAATAGTGGAAGTGGCACAACAAGTGGCGAATATTGCAATAATTTAGAAGGAAAAATGGGGGTCAAACAAGCAATCAAGTATGTGCAATCAATGTGAACAACCACACTAAATATGATACGGTTCGGAGGCCAATTGCTCAACAAGATTGCAATTGTTAAGAGTGAGAACACTTTGCGCACAACTACACAAAAGCTGCAAGCGACAATATGTAGATGACGTTGACTGGGCAACCATGGAGAAGACAACTGCCCAAAGAAATATGGGGGTAGCTAGAATGTTAATTTGTTGGACATTGAGGAAATAAACTTGGGAATGAAACATGTTCTTGTCATAACCTGAGCAAAGGCAAAGAAGATGGCAAAATATCCTAAATCTGATGTGAAGCGGAAGAGATGGCAAGAGAGTTGAGTTCACATACAGGAAGGAATGGAAAAAAAATGCTAATTGAAACAACCAAGGAAGAATGATGACCATAGACATGTCAGGCAGTGTGTCAAAATCTCACAACTAGGCTACACAATTGCTATAGTCAAGCATAACATTCAAAGTGGCGACCTTACTAAAAGCAGTATTGTACTAGACCAACATACAATTGTTTGAGCGTTGGCATGTGGGACAAGGAAATTGCAAGAATCACCACCAAGCGCAGTTTCAAAGACTAGTTTATCAACCCAACTATGTTGATATTCAATACCTGCAAACGGCTAGCATTGTTGCACATGGATAGACTATGTCATATATTGATGAATATTATAGTAGACAATGGTTCAAGCATGCTTGTGCTCCTAGAGTGAATTAAAAAGAGAATTGGGTGTGCCAACCTTGTGGCCACTAAATTTTCCATTATTTGGAGTAGATCAATACAACATTAAAATGAACGGTGTGTTGTCGGTACAAAAGCTCACCATTGCAGAACAGACCTTCATATTGGACTTCATGGTGATCATCTTGTAAAAGGATGCCTACATTGCCTTATTGAGTCATGGACGGTTGTCAATAGCAAAAGTTGATCACAGTTGGAAGAAAGATCACATTAAAATTCAAGAAGGGACACCCCAGGTAAATGATAAACATGAGGAACTAATCGTTGAGTGAAGAGCTTGCATCCTCATATGAGTTGGACATCTCCACTTCCAATGACAATGAGAATAAGGGAAGGCCCAACATGAAACCTAACAAAGATAATGTGTTGGAATTGGAAGAGTGCACGGAATAGAAGAGGTGCTCTAACGACAATTTCCTCCATTGGTAGATGGAAGACTATAGAGTGTTCCATTGGTGGGCGAGCAAAGCACTGCTCCAAATATCAAGAAGGAGATGACAAGTGCATGTGTAGTGGAGGAAGAAGAGAAGTTCTCTTCTCCTCTAACTTTGCAAAATATAGCATTGGCAGTTTACAAAGAGAGGAAAAGCCACACATCCATTTAATGCAGCAAAAGTGATCAAGGAGCTCGATATAGTAAAGTCTAAAGGTCCGCATATAGTGCAAGTGAACCTTGGAGAAGCGAATGAGGAACCGATGATTGTAGCACAGGAATATTATGACAGATTAGGAGCCAAACAAGATTGTAGTCAATGCAGTTCCAATTATCATTTTGCACTTAGTACGGCATCATTTCAACTTTGTACGACAATCATGCTCCAACTAGTACAACATATGCTGGAACGACACACTTGGAACAACAAGTGTCGAATGGCATGCATTTGGAATGGCAATTCCACTAGATTGGCAAGGGTTGGATCAACAGGATCAAGTTCTACTTAGCACTAGTAGTTCCACTCGTACTGCATTGTAGACTACAACTCCCACGTTCCACGTTCGGTCTGCAACTCTGATTCCTGCACACAAAATCCAACATACACTCTACACTACCAATGGAAAACACACTGCATACATATTACTATCCATATGGATAGAATATGAGCCGTTTGCATTACTTATGGTGTGGCGTTACAGAATACCGCACAATGCATATACAGTCGACAATGTCTGCACACATGGCTTATGGTCCTAGTCTCTCACAACATACGCTCTAGACATCTATATGGTAGATGTCTCCTTTGGATAGATTGATTGTCTCAAATGAAGGAGGGGGGGTCTATTTACACTACTACCTTGGTTGTTGCCAACAATGGCTTCCTAGGACAGCACACCACCCAACCGTCCTCATATTCAAACATTCTCACTTAACCTTAATGCACTATAGTCTAATTGCAATTTATCATCAAATTGCATTACATTGCCATTTCGTCTGCATTTCATGTCATTACATATGCATTTCATTACACATGCATTTAACTCTCATTTATATTTCATTTAATTACAATATTTACACTTAGTGCATATTGCGCTATGTCTTCTTTTGAGGTCCAAAATCGGTGCCTACAATGATCAGTTGCAAAGATGATTGGTATCCGGTCCTTAAGGTACATGCAAAATTTTCATGAAGCATAAGGAATTTTTTGCATAGAGCTATAGGGGGAACTCAAGGGTTCCCATCTCAGTTGTGCATCCATCAAATACCACTAGATTCGAAAGCACAACTAAGACAAAAGAGGTCATGTCATGTGAACCGCAAGTATGTGACATTGGTAAATGCTGAGATAGAGAAGACGTTGGATGAAAGGATTATTTTCAAGGTGACTGACTATAAGCAATTGAGCATCACCTATCGTCACGAGCATGAAGTAGAGTATGTAGATAAGAATTCATGTCAATTTCAAGATTTTGAATGTGGTCTCCATTAAGGATCCCTTTCCAGTTCCATTCACTAATTCAATTTTGGAGAAAGTGGTTGGGGACAAAATCTAATCCTCCTTTTGATGCATATTTTAGCCATAACCATATTAGCATTACTAAAGAGAATTAATTAAGGACCATTTTTGATGTCAAGAATGGATCCTATGCACATAGTTGAGAAAATTTGCAAAAAAACCCAATTCGATCCGATTTTTCCCGATTCGCAGGCTAGCCGATTTTTTACCGATTTTTGCCGAT
Source organism: Wollemia nobilis (assembly GCA_028583015.1). Lineage (NCBI taxonomy): Eukaryota > Viridiplantae > Streptophyta > Pinopsida > Araucariales > Araucariaceae > Wollemia > Wollemia nobilis. The sequence goes on along the minus strand of JAQPPZ010004555.1, from coordinate 148,234 downwards.
TTTTTCCCAAAAATTTCGGATGTGCATGAAAAAAGCTTTTTTGCAATGAAAATTGCATTTTCTTTGGTTTTTTCAAAGAAAAAATACCGATTTTTTGCCGATTTTGTCCACGATTTTTTGTCGATTCTTGATTTTTCCCGATTCTTTTCCATGTCGATTTTGATCCGATTCTGATTTTCTCAACTATGCCTATTCATACAACTAAATAAATTCAAGTTGTGCAATATGCCTACTACATTCCACCGCATTATCTTGCATATCTTTGACAGTTGTCGACAAGGAAGTTCAAGGTCTTCCTCAATGATTAGTTTTGGTACAAAGAAAAGTAAGGACTTTAAAGGCATAGGAAGAGTGCCTGCAATTTTGTATCAACACTCACCTATCACTAAATCCCAATGTGCAAGGTGCTAGTGCCCTACAAGAAGCTATAGGGCCATATTGTTTGTCATATATGGCTAAGAACGGATGAAAACAAGATCTTTGGTTGTGCCTCGTAAGTATGGAATAGTAGTACAACGTCAACTCGTTGAAGCCCATCCAAAGGCACATGAAATACTATTGCAATTTCATCAAGAATTTCACACAGGCATCCCACACCCTTGATGCCCTCACACGAAGAGGCATCCCATTCAGATGGATAGAGTACCACCAAATAGCATTTGGCTAGCTAAAGGCTACATTGATCAACACTCCCATTCTAGTGTTTCTAGATTGAGACAAGGAATTTCACATCCATGTTGTTGTATCCAATTCCACAATAGGATGCAAATTGGCATATGAGGGAAAGCATGGGTTGGATCAACCCATCTAATTTGCAAGTTGACTATTGTTGTGCACAAAGAAGAATTATAGCATGATGGAGCGTGAAGCCTTAGCAATGGTCTATGCAATTCAAAATATTTGTCGTCGCCTGCTTTTGAACCCAATTGTGTTCTACATTAACCACCTAGTACTTTTGTACCTGGTCAAGAAGTCGACCATTCATGGGCAAGCTAGTAGGTGGCTCGTCATGTCACAAACGCTTGTATTCTAGGTAGTGGTATGATCCAAAAAGAAGCATATGATTGCTGACCAGTTGTCTTGGATCCATTATGTGCTACGAAAGGAGTGTTGGACAAGTTTCCAGATGCTCAATCGTTTCATATCATAGCATTGTCATCTTGGTAGGAACAAATTGGAATATAACTATCAACTAGAGACCTATCAAGGGCAGAATACGATGCGAAACGAAGGAGAATTGTATTGAAGTCAAAACTACTTTAGTTGATTAAAGAACTCGTCTACATAATGAGACCTGACATGATATTTGCACAAATGTCTGATGCAGAAGGATTGTAGCGCCTCATAAGAGGCACACGAAGGACTAGCAAGAAGGCACATGGGACCAGATGCAACAAGAAGGAAGGTCTGGCTTGTCGAGTTATGGTGGTTGTCTTTGTTTTATGATGCAAGGAGGTTTGTAACTTCCTAAAACAAAGGTTGTAGAAATATCTGATGTAGGAAGGTGTAGCGCCTCACAAGAGGCACACGAAGGACTAGCAAGAGGGCACATGGGCTAGATGCAACAAGAAGGAAGGTCTGGCTTGTAGGGTTATGGTGGTCGTCTTTGTTTTATGATACAAGGAGGTTTGGAACTTCCTACAACAAAGGTTATAGAAAAGATTGCAATGAGACTTCATGCCCTTGCATCTATCACAACTGTAGGAATTGTTTGAGAGGTGGGGATTGGATTTTGTTGGTCCTTTGAAGACCAAAAAGAAACAAAAATGCAGATACATTGACATCATTATAGAGTACTTGATGAAGAAGGTCAAAGCAAGAGCATTGCCTGACAACTCCACAAAGAGTACAACCAAGTTCATCTATAAACCAATCATCAAGAGATTAGGTATTTCATTGCAGATCGCTGGTTATCACAAAGGATATTTTGTGAATGAACTAATCCAAAGGTTAATGTCGGAAATTCAAATCTTTCACTCACTATCTAGCCCATTTTGACCCCGAGCAAATGAGTAGGCAAAGGCAACGAACAAAGTTTTGGTCTCCATCCTCTATAAATCTTGCAGAGTTGAAGGCTTTGACTCAGAGGACAAGCTGCCAATAGTCCTATGGGCCTACGCAATGACATATATGCCAAAGATGAGCCATACACATTTCAGCTTAAGTGCAAGAATCTGTCCTAGTAGTGGAATTCCCCGTTCCATGTTTACAAGGACGATTGTAGAACCCACATAGCAGTTAGGAGATCCTAGAGGAGAGGCTATGCACACTGACCAAGTTGGACAAGAAGTAGGTGATGGCACATTAGACCGTGAAGATATCCCAACAACAACAAAATTACTAGCACAATAAGTATCTTTGACAAAAGAAGAAAAAAGAAAGGGGACCTTGTGTTGCATTTCACTGATAAGCGGAAGATTAAGCTAGGGAAACTAAAGACCTTGTGGTTTGGGCCCTTCCAAGTTTAAAAGGTGATGGAAATGGATCCATCTGTCCAAAGCAATTGGATAACACATAGTGTTTGGACCCAATCAATGGCTTGAAGTTAAATCCCTATAAGGCACGCATGCAAGTTAATCTTATTGACCATGAGCCAGATAGTTCAGGTTCCAACAGACTACCTAATCTAGTTAGTCCTGGGGATCCTTTGAAGGGATCATCATCCAAGAGGTCAAGAAGTGCAATCACTCCAAGGATGCAACACAGACTACAACCAAGGCCATCGACAATTGGAAAAGAGATGGGAAGGAGTTGTGGTTGTTCAATCAAGGACTTTTGATGGAAGAAGCAAACTAGTCACCAGAAATTGGACCAATGATTAAACAGACAACTTCGGAGTCAACTCATCCTGCTCAGACAATGTCTAGTTGCTATTGTTATCATTAATATTTTCAAGCAAGGTCATCAGAATAAAAAATCACTACAGCAATGTGAAAGGTAGGCCTAGCAAAAAAAAGGACCTCATGCTTTCATCATACTGAACAATATACGTTACAAAAAAACAAGAACACTACTGCATATATCAACAAAAGTCTTATGTTCCAAACAAAGAATCAGCCTTGTTTACACTGCTGAAGTCATCCAAAAAAATTAAATATCCCACATCTCCTAATAGCAGCACTAAGAAGGTAAATGTTTATTGGAGCACATTACAAAATATAACTACATTTATAAGACAGAAGATGGACTTGTTAAGATAATGCATCCACGGAAAAAGAGGTAAAAAACATACTTATAAATCTTCAAAGCCTCCAGTGCGACAGCACATGATACAGGATGTCCAGAGTAAGTGAAGCCATGTGAAAATAAGCCTAGCATTGATAGAAAAGAAAACACTATGTATCACCAAATTGGATAGAAGTAAAAGCATGCTAACAAAGGAAGATAATGATTTTGGCTTAAGAGGAAAATTTATAGCATACCAAGTTTGTTGCTTTCAGAAAAAATGACATCAGCAATGTCTGAGCTTATCAACACACCACCTATGGGCATGTATGCAGATGAAAGAGCCTGTCATACATTATAATAATAATTGCAGGTCTAAGTATGGCTTTTGGCGACTAAAAAATTACCTTAAAATAAACACGTTTTGAAGTATTGTATTGCTCACTTTAGCTATGGAGACAAGGTCAGGTTGAATATTGTACTTATCGCATCCAAACATAGTTCCAAGCCTTCCAAATGCACAGATAACCTGAAAATAATAATAACAACATGCCCAATAAATTGATGAAAATTGGACAAATATTTATGCAAGCAGCAGGTCACCAGGTATTAGCAAAAGAAACTGCTGCAGATTCAAAACACTGACAAATAAATTGACTTATTGTGAGCGCACATTTTGCAATGTCAATGAAATTAAACTGTTATAACACTTGGTTATAACTAATTTATTAGTGAAATGTACACCAGTTCCATATGCAGTTTCTGATTGTCCAAAAAAGCATTCAAACAATAGTCCAGACAAAGAATCTAGGGATGCTAATAAATTCGTAATAAATAAGGCTTTTCACAAATTATTAGAACTTTGTCTTTCAAATTATCCAATATTTTCAATGTTTTGTGGCCTAGATCAAGTTCATGTATAGCTGTGTTGCAACAGTTACATTGTTCTATGTTCTGATACAATGCTTAAGATACCTATTTAAATCCACACAACAAGATGGATCTCTTATTTCTAGGATGGTTTCCAATGACACGATTTTGATCAATCTAAATTGCTCCCAATTCCTAAGCTGTCAACAGGCCAATAATTTCTTACTTTGTTGGCTTTTGAGCAGTTAATGGTAATCTGGAATTCCTAAGATGGTTATGGGCTTCTCTGAAAGTCCAAGCCGGATCAAGGGCGTCCTAGATATCTTGGGTCTCTTCCTCCCAGGCCACAGTTCAAATTGTTTGAGCACAGGCAACAGTTCATACTGTCTGAACATGATAGTATTGGTCTTTTAAAGTCTTGTAAGTGAGAGTCAGTCCTACTTGTCAAAACCCAGCTTACTTGGATACAAAAGAATTATTGGACAAAAGGCCTACGTGCTATCTTTTCTTGCCTACATAGGAAGAGACTATCCACGTAATCATCATACAGCTGATGTTTATGCATTGGTCTAATGTAAGATGCATCTTTAAGAGTTAAAAAAATGGAACATAACCATAATTAAGGATAGAATAATTTAGCAAATAACTAATAAGAGACAGAAGGCTACCTAGCTTTTGGGACCATGCTTGACAAGGGCATACCCCATTACTAGGTAACAACAAATTGGAATATTTAAAGCAAAAAATTACAATAGGGTTACAGAAGTGTTTGTGACTACACAAATGGCATGCACACCCTTAGCCTCTATGAGTCTACAGCTTCCAGAACATGAAACAGAAATCCCTTTAACACAAACCCTGAGCTGCACATATGACCAACCAATCCAAAGCTCATGATGGGATTTCAGTAAGGAACCACACAATTGTTAGGAAGAATGATGAAAACCATGGAGGAGCACAAGGATAGAGGTACTGCACTACAAGAGAACATGTTCATTTTATCCAATACTTTACATTAAGTATAATAGTACTGACTAAGGATGAAACAATATTAATGTTTCCAAATATGTTCCATGGAGACTCGTCCTGGGATTTGGGAGTGATCTCAGAGACGTGTCCCAACATCCCGGAAATGCATCCTGCCATCCCAAAAAGCTGTCCTGCCGTCCCTGTCCCAGAACTTCATGGAACATAGATTTCCAAATGATAGAAGTATATCAATAGACTCTAAAAGTACATCTAGTTAGAGTATATAGATATGAGGGGGACCCCAGAAAAAAGGAACTGAAAGCGTAACTAACAACTAAAACTAAAACAATAATGTATATACTTCCGGACAGACAATTGACACTTTCAGAAAAATACACATATTTGGATATATACAAAAATGTACATTTGTTGCATACATGGAAAATGAATGATAAACTACAACCTTTGCAGGTCAACATGGTTCTCAACCCACATAGCAGCCACCTCAAAACCGCCATATCAAACTTAATTTGGATTAAGGCTTCAAAAGGTAACCTGGGGCATATAGATGGTGATGTTTCCACTGCAATTGAAGAGCCTTGTCCTATGAACATTAAAAAATGGGCTAGAGACTAATAATGAAGCTGAACTAATAATCACCATTGTGACCTCAGGCTCCTGGTGCAGCTACATGTTACACACATTCACAGAGAGAGATTTGAATTCTTGTTAAGTTTGGCACACCTGAAACCCCTGACAATATATCATAAAGGTTACAAAATTTCCTGGAAAGCCCATAAACTCATAACCAACAAGTAGGTTCTTGCATATACACATCATAAGGAGAATAAATCATGTCGCTGGTATAATGGCAAGTTGTTGGCTTTAACTTGTTCAAGACAATGCAATAGAACAAGACAGTTTGCTTGGGAAGGTAATAAAGTGAAAACTTGTCAAAAAATTGCAAATTATGGCATCATTGAGGTACAGCAAAGGCAATCTATAGAGTTTGGCAGACATTAAATGAGGTTGCAGATCCTATGCTCTGTACACGGGACACCCTTCACAGCAGTTATATACTTTCAGCCTATTGTCAGATACGCGTGACAAACTCTCTATCAAGAGAATGTTACAGATGAAGACACAAACAAGAGCACCCTACTGAATGTTTATGGCAGCATGCATAAAAAAGTTCATAAAAACCTGTAGGATGTGTTTTAGCCAACTCTAAAAGCTTCAGTGGTTATATGGTTTCACCAACTCAATACAATCCACCACTTGCACAATTTACTCAGACTGCCTAAGAATCACAAACTTAGGCTTACTTGTTTTACAGTTGGTGATTTTTGTGTCCTAAATGCACAGAAGGTGGGTTTTGCTTTTTGTGAGGACATTGATATCAAACTGGGCACCATCTACACTTGATTTGATTGAGCAGAAGATTGTTTGGTATATCTAGAACAGGCTTTGCATATGCAGATTAATATAGAAATTCAGGAGTGAAGAAAATGAGGTCTCCCACACAGTGACTTCTCAGGGAGATGTAGGCATAAACAAGAGACTTTTACTTTCATAGTTTGCAAGGGATGATCATTATGGCCTCACTAGGGTTATTAAATCTAATTATGTATTTTCCTCACCAGCTCTGGTAAGAATTCCTTCTTCCTTGACTGATTTCAGAGTTCATTGTGTAAATTAAAGCAGGAAATTAGATGTCCAATTTCTGCAGCATAAAGTGAGCAACTTCATACCTCCACCCATGCTTCCAGTCACAACTAGTGATTTTGATGCATGTCACAGCTACATATGGAAGATGTAGACTACTGATTTGTCAGGATATGTCTTTTAGTCCTTTTATAAATTCCAGTCTCTCTATGTTGTAGAATATGCATAAATAAATGAAGCAGATAATCAGTTACATACCTCATCAGCAATGAAGAGAATATCATACTTCTTTACAACAGCCTGAACCTGCACAAAAAAGAAAATGCAATCTTGCCTTAGAATTGCCCAAACTTCTTGGCCGTGGAAAAAATAGGCTACATTAATTAATATCAAATTGGCGAACTGCACAAATAAAACAACAGAGACTTTTACATTTAAAATTTACATTTGGATGGGAAGATCAAAAGAAAAACTATGATATTGACAAATGATTTAACAAAGCTTAGAAAAAAATATGAATCTTATATTTTAAAAGAGTGGAGCTCAAGCCAAGAAACTTGCATTTACAAGTCCCTAAAGATAATTTAGCATCAAAAGAACAAGTCCAGATGATTTTTCTCTCTCTTCCCCCTCCTCCCCCCCTCCAACTCTTCCCTTCCTTTCTGTATGTATGCACTCTAGAGTCTAAACTAATCAAAACATTATTAGCCTGCTCACCCTCAAGTTATTTAGTTCCATAGAAGACTCCTACATGAATTCCCCCATCTTCACTGCCATGCACTCTTTCCTGAAGACCGTTCCAAGTGCCCTATAAGTTTTGTTCAACCTCTGTGGCATGTTTGCAAGTGACATAACACCATAAGCAAACATTTGCGAACAAATTATGTGACCAACAATTGTTTAGCATAGATGATAGGGATCAATTTGACTTGAATTTTTCATATTCAATCCATACACCAGATTAAATGTTAATCTTGAACATCCATAACCTTAATGGCTTTGACACTTTATGAGCATCAGAAGTGATATCTGCAACAAAAGAATCAACAATGCATAAATTCAAAGAAAATATCACAAACAGAAAGGGCAGGAACGAAAACAATGGAAGATGGGAAAATGCTACATGGATAGTCAGAAACAAATGATCCAATCATTGCAGACTCACAGGTAACGGGTGTCATAACTCATAAGAAAAAGGAAATGAAACAAGATTGTTGGTGTAAAGGGGAGAAAGAAAAAGAAAAACGGGCATTCATGATTTGCATTAACTGGCTTTGCCCATTAACATTTTTGGATAGAACATACTATTCTGGAGGCCACCAATCAATCTTTTACATATCTTTCCACAGTGTAAGACAAGATAATTTTATTAATGTCCATGGATGACCACAGTAGGCCAATTAACTCAATGGAAAAAGCTGTTACAAAACAACGGAAAAAGTTGTCTCAAAACAATGCAGTACAAATGAACTTCAGTAAATAAAATAGAGTAAGCAACAATCAAGTTAAGCTATTTTTCAGCATCTGATCACAGCCTCGAGGGTGTACCCAGAAAAGATTAAACCCGAACATGTTGCAACTAATTATGAGGAGATTGCAGACAGCATTTCTGACATGGCACCAGCATAAGCGCCATCAAAACTGGGACTAGACGTGTGTTTGTGTATTACACGCACACAAGCAATTTTGTATGTACATAGTCTATAATTCATACTTAGGTTGTACAGCACGTTGTATGAGAATGTGCAACGTAGTTTTGGTATATAATAGTGTGTAAAGGTGGAGGATTAATTTTTGTTTATGTATATGAGTCTCAGCAGGTGGTTAACTGTTACACTGTAGCAGCTAGTTCTGATGCGGTACCATCTCAAGCACTACCTTGAGCATTGACGGATGTGTACGAACATGAGTATGCATATACAATTTTGATTGTATAGTTGTTTTGTCATTTTGTAATTAGCGTGCAAAGTGTTCGTTATTATGTCACCATATGGTGTTAAATGGTGAGAGTTGTCGTCTTGTCACCATATTGTGTTACTATACATATATATTATTGTCATGTAAGGGTTCTTACTGGGTGGTTGGCAAAAAGGCATGAGGAAGTTGCATAGTTAAACAACTACCTCCCCTGTTCAATGCATTATATAGGCACCTAACATTCAAGCAAGGGACATGGTTGATACATGCTGATTTATGTAGACTTGTTGACCTAAGGCTGATACATATGCTGTAGGTTAATGTGTATCATTGTTGTGTTCATGATAAGTTTTGCTGTTTATATTTGATATATCAATGACAATGTGTGGTTTCTTCTGATATCTGGTCTCTAAATTCTCTTTGAACATATATTGTTATTGTTGTTATTTAATTGCTGTAATTTACTTTTGATTATTCCTTCATAGTGGAGTATACTCATTGTGCTACATTTGGCATTGTTGCCCCCATAAGTTCGGACCTATGACCATGGTGACATCTTGAAGAGAAAAGACGTGAATGATAGATAATATGACATGCGGACATGGGAGACATGGATGTAGACGGACGAGAGAAGAACTGACATGAAAAAGTCAAAGGTTCACGCAAGAGAAAATACAGCGGGAACGTGACAAGCAAGTACGTGACAAACAACTTCTTGACATATAAGAACATGATGGACAAGGTGTCAACATACAAGAACGTGACAAATGACATGCCGAAATAGAAGTTCAAACACAACAAGAATAGTTGGAGGAGAGAGACGCAATAGATATTTCATCGTCAGAGTTAGAGTGTGTTTGGAACTCTAGGGAGGAGGTAAGTCCTATGAGAGGATAAAGCAACTGGTGGGAAACATTATATTTTATGACAAAGGAAAACACAAGTGGACGGTGCACAAGCAGCAAATTGGATCGACGAAGACATTCACACAAATACTAAATGATGCACCAACATGGAGATTGACAAAGAAGATCGCCCAACACTGTACAAGTCAAAGCAAGTGGTCACTCTAAGGGCAACAAAAACGCAAGGAAGTGTAATTAGAGGTGCGAAGGATGAGATTCAAGCATAAAGGCAAACGCAAGGGAGTGTGTCTAGGAGATTGGAACCAATGTTTATATATACGCAAAGGAGATAGCGTAGCATAAGTGCCATAGGAAGCGGTCAACGATTGTTTGAGGAAGACTTGACTTCAGACGAAAGTTTTTCAAGTAGAGGAGAATTTGACGAATGACAACAAGTACCACCAATAGTAGTGCCTATAGCAACAAGCAAACAAAAGTGCCCGAAATTCATGGGAGATGGGGAGGACGATCCCAAATGGCATATAGGTACATGCGAGACAATCTGGAAAGCCAATAGTGTGATAGATTAAGAGCATGGGTATGGTTATTCCCAACAACGTTGAGAGGGGTTGCCATTGATTGGTACTTAAAAGGAGAACTGCCTTGGCTTTCCTTTTTTGCCTGCCCTCCGCCCCGGCCCCCCGCGTTTGTGGGGTGTGTGTGTTTTGTGGTTTGTCATTTTTTTTGTTCTCGGTTTTACTTCGGGTGGTTTTTTTTTGTTTTGTTGTGTTTGTGGGGCTTTTTTTTTTTTTGTGGTGGGGGGGTGTTTGTTGGGCTTTTTTTTTTTTTTTTTTTTTTTTTTTTTTTTTTTTTTTTCTTTTTTTTGTTGTTTTTTTTTTTTTTTTTTTTTTTTGTTTGTTTTGTTTGTTTGGTTTGTTTCTTTGGTGTGTTTTTGTGGTGTTGTGTTTTTTTTGTTGGTTTTTTGTTGGTGGGGTGGTTTGGTGTTTTTTTTTTTTTTTTTTTTTTTTTTTTGTTTTTTTTGGGGGGTTTTTTTTTTGTTGGGTTTTGGTGTTTTGTTTTTGTTTTTTTTTTTTTTGTGGGGTTTGTGGTTTTGGTTTTGTTTTGGTGTTTTGTGTTTATTTTTGTCTTTTTTTTTTGTTTTGGGGGGGCGGGGGGGCCCCCAAATTTTGTAACGGCTATTATTCCAAGTTTTAGTTTTTTCCCTTTTTTTTTTTTCTTTTTTGTTTACGGTTCTGTTGTCACATTTTGCACGGGGTGCAATGTTTTCAATTTTTGTAAGAGAGCTGCTCTTCCTTCTCCCCCTTTCTCTCTCTTCCCTACATTCTCATTCTTCTCAAAATTGACAGGCACTTGCCCCGAAAAATGGCTAAGTGTCGTGGTATGCCGAGGTGTTCGGGTTTTTGCGGGCCATAAACAGGGGCGATAAAATGGACAAAATGAGCCCCGGATATTTTATTATTGCAGATCTTCTCGCAAGCTTTCCAACGATATATTATAATAGGCGATCGGGTCGCCGGATCAAAAGTTATGGCCCCGGAAGCCGAACCAGGAAACCCAGCTTTTTGTGCGAGTGCGCACTTCGCTTTGCCCTTTGGTGCGAAGTCCGACTTCGCCCTCTTTCTCGGGCGCACCTTGTAATCGGCAGTCGGGCAGCCGACAAAGAAGAATGATAACCGCCGGAGCAGGTCCGTACAGCTGCAGACACCGCTGTTCACCCGTGCGCAGCCCGACTTTTCAGCAGAGCCGGAATGCGCCTTGACAGTGTGTACGTAGGGGAACAAACCCGGAATTTGACCAAGGCGTGAAGGCCTTCCCAACCGCACCGTTTCTGCCCACGCATCCCAAGGAGCTCCGATCCCAAGCGAAGATAGATAGATCGCCCTTCAAGGCGTACATGTGTCACACAAAGATAACCCATCATACGACAAGTGTCCAGCCTTCGGGATTTGAACCAAGACCGCCGACCAAAAGGGATAAGTATGGGCTGCACCGCCCGTGTCACCGCCTCATTTAAGACTCGATGAGAGTTTCCACCGCCTCGCCTACCCACATTTCCGTCAATATAAAGTTCTACCCAACGCGCCGCCACGTGGCCGTTCAACCTTCAGGGAGACCATGCCGAGGGTACACCCACTCGACAGAGGTCAAGATCGCTAGCTCCGCGGCCGCTTTTGTCGCCTAATGTTTGATCGGGACGTTGTGCCCATTAATGTAACGGGGGAACTTTGGGCTATAAATAGCCACCACGTTTTCATTGTAAGTGGTGGAAGGGGAATGTTTGTTAGGGAACTACTGTGCTTATCGTAACCGTGCTTCCGCTTATGAATACAATCCGTATGCCCGGTTCTCGTTTCTACCGTCTTTATTCTTTTATGTCGTCTTTCATTATATGCCTTAGGCCCACCCGTGTCGCCGCTCGTTGATTCACTTTGGCATTTGGCGATCATGTTCCTCTAGCATTGCTTGCTTAAAGCACCTTCCGTACTTCATTATTTAAAGCATTCATTATAAATTTGGTAGCAGCTCCATCGCTATGTGTGACGTTGCCGGCCCGTATCCGGTGATTGATGCGATCCCCTCGCCGTTAGTTCCTTGTAGGGAATGTTTGCTAGGGAGCCATTGAAGCCGTGCGGTTAAACTCTCTACCTAACACATATACCGGCTCGACATCTCTAGGTTTACTTTCTACCCCCGTCGCTGTACGTATCCGGTGATTGATACGATCCCCCGCCGTTAGTTCCTTGTAGGGAATGTTTGCTAGGGAGCTATTGAAGCCGTGCATACGCCGCCGGTGTATCGGAAGTACGCCTAGGTTTTGCGCTCCTTGTCATGCTCTGTGTTTGTATGCAGTTAGTAGCGGTGATTGGTGTGTTCCCGCACCGTTAGTTCCCCCCCACCAACCTTTGGACATATTTGTATCTCTTTCCGTACATTTGTCTCTTTCCGTTCATTTATTTCTTTCCCCGTTCCCTTTAGCTTAAATCAAGCCCCCCAAAAGGAGCCGGCCTTCTCCGGAGATCGGCCCGAAGGCATCTCTTCCTTCCGGCCTTTCAATGTTGGTTCGCGGGTCCAGGGCGCAATAGCGAGCAAATCCTTTCCTCGTGGCGGATTCGTGACCAACGCTTTTGGCACGCCTGGTGGGACGCTTTGTCTCGCATTTGGAAGATCTCAAGCTCGTCCTCGTTCGGGCCGACGCTTTCTTTCCGAATGCTCTGTGGGACAAGGAGGTTTCTCACCCCCAAACAGAATTGAAGCACCGGTGCTCGCTTCATTGCCGTTCAAAATCGTAGCACCCGGCGACTCGCACGTTCATATTCTCTCGAGTCCGAAAGACCGGTCCTAACGCCTTCGTTCAAGCAAGAAGGTGGCGAGCGAGGAACCCGGGAAACCACTCGACTTTGCGAAATTAATACCAACGCTCCATGCGAGCGCGTCAGCCGGCCGATTACCAAGCTCGCATAGACGAATCCGTGAGGTGAGACGATCGCCTCCATATTTTAAGGAAGCCCGAGTTGGTGAATCTTTGGCTTGCCTTCATCCGGCAAAATCACCCGGCGACTCCGACCGAGTCGAAGATCCGGATTTCTTGATCGCAGCGCCCTTTTTTAAGCCGATAGAAGACACCCTTAAGGAATCAAAGTTTGGTGAGCAGCCTTGACCTCACAAGCGGAGAAAGAATGTTCACCTACGCCTCCACCGTGGTGGTATTGGCTCCAACCATCACCGCAACCGGCACCCGAAGAGGGCTCCCGTCTCGAAAAATCTCCTTGCCACATTGTTCATCAATTGTACGGGTACCGGCATGAATGACAATCTGCCACGTTGCACCATGTTCGCAACCCGGCAAGCTTTGGGAGGCCAGCCGGACTTCAAAGATCATCTCGAAGTACAACCGGATCCGGTCCGGCACCGCAGTTTACCGGATAGGCAACCAAAGCTAGATTTGTGGTGGCGGCATGCCAATAGCGCCGCAAAATTTTGTGTAAATAATCCGGCTATTATTCAAAGTTTTAGTTGTTTCCTTATTTCAGTCTGTGCAGTGTTTTCTTTTTAAGTGTTCCGAGGAGGCAGTTGCCGGAGGTGGATCTGAAGAGCAGTTGCAGCGAGGGTGACTCTGTTGCCCAATGGATGAAGGCATGGATTCTTTGCGCCGAGGCGAGCTCGACACCCCGCGAGCCGCCAGAAATGTTGTCACATTTTGCACGGGGTGCAATGTTTTCAATTTTTGTAAGAGAGCCGCTCTTCCTTCTCCCCCTTTCTCTCCCTTCCCTACATTCTCATTCTTCTCAAAATTGACAAAGACTTGCCCCGAAAAATGGCTAAGTGTCGTGGTATGCCGAGGTGTTCGGTTTTTTGCGGGCCATAAACAGGGGCGATAAAATGGACAAAATGAGCCCCGGATATTTTATTATTGCGGATCTTCTCGCAAGCTTTCCAACGATATATTATAATAGGCGATCGGGTCGCCGGATCAAAAGTTATGGCCCCGGAAGCCGAACCAGGAAACCCGCTTTTGTGCGAAGTGCGCACTTCGCCCAGCTTTGGTGCGAGGCGCACTTCGCTCAGCTTTGGTGCGAAGTCCGACTTCGCCCTCTTTCTCGGGCGCACCTTGTAACCGGCAGTCGGGCAGCCGACAAAGAAGAATGATAACCGCCGGAGCAGTCCGTACAAAGGCGCACACCCGCTGTTCACCCGTGCGCAGCCCGACTTTTCAGCAGAGCCGGAATGCGCCCTTGACAGTGTAGCGTAGGGGAACAAACCCGGAATTTGACCAAGGCGTGAAGGCCTTCCCAACCGCACCGTTTTCTGCCCACGCATCCCAAGGAGCTCCGATCCCAAGCGAAGATAGATAGATCGCCCTTCAAGGCAGTACATGTGTCACACAAAGATAACCCATCATACGACAAGTGTCCACCTTCGGGATTTGAACCAAGACCGCCGACCAAAAGGGATAAGTATGGGCCGCACCGCCCGTGTCACCGCCTCATTTAAGACCGATGAGAGTTTCCACCGCCCCGCCTACCCACATTTCCGTCAATATAAAGTTCTACCCAACGCGCCGCCACGTGGTCGTTCAACCTTCAGGGAGACCATGCCGAGGGTACACCCACTCGACAGAGGTCAAGATCGCTAGCTCCGCGGCCGCTTTTGTCGCCTAATGTTTGATCGGGACGTTGTGCCCATTAATGTAACTGGGGGAACTTTGGGCTATAAATAGCCACCTCGTTTTCATTGTAAGTGGTGGAAGGGGAATGTTTGTTAGGGAACTACTGTGCTTATCGTAACCGTGCTTCGCTTATGAATACAATCGTATGCCCGGTTCTGTTTCTACCGTCTTTATTCTTTTATGACGTCTTTCATTATATGCCTTAGGCCCACCTGTGTCGCGGCTCGTTGATTCACTTCGGCATTTGGCGATCAGGTTCCTCTAGCATTGCTTGATTAAAGCACCTTCTATACTTCATTATTTAAAGCATTCATTATAAATTTGGTAGCAGCTCCATCGCTATGTGTGACGTTGCTGGCCCGTATCCGGTGATTGATGCGATCCCCCGCCGTTAGTTCCTTGTAGGGAATGTTTGCTAGGGAGCCATTGAAGCCGTGCGGTTAAACTCTCTACCTAACACATATACCCGGCTCGACATCTCTAGGTTTACTTTCTACCCCCGTCGCTGTACGTATCCGGTGATTGATACGATCCCTCGCCGTTAGTTCCTTGTAGGGAATGTTTGCTAGGGAGCTATTGAAGCCGTGCATACGCCGCCGGTGTATCGGAAGTACGCCTAGGTTTTGCGCTCCTTGTCATGCTCTCGTGTTTGTATGCAGTAGTAGCGGTGATTGGTGTGTTCCCGCATCGTTAGTTCCCCCCCACCAACCTTTGGACATATTTGTATCTCTTTCCGTACATTTGTCTCTTTCCGTTCATTTATTTCTTTCCCCGTTCCCTTTAGCTTAAATCAAGCCCCCCAAAAGGAGCCGGCCTTCTCCGGAGATCGGCCCGGAAGGCATCTCTTCCTTCCGGCCTTTCAATGTTGGTTCGCGGGTCCAGGGCGCAATAGCGACAAATCCTTTCCTCGTGGCGGATTCGTGACCAACAAGAACCACCATTCATTGTCTAGAACTTGAAGAAAGAATTCAAATTGCTTGAAGGTACAATGATCATCACAAAAATCTATACCACCAATCAGAAGAAAGATGAGAACATCAACTCATATAATTGTCATTTAAAAGAGTTGATCGGCAAAATGGAAGTAAAACCACAAGATAGACTATAGAAGAGATGCCTCGTACACATTATTTCCACGTTATAAGAAGAAGGTTGTATCATCAACAACATATCAAGAGGCATTCGATCAAGGATTGAACCTGGAGAGTGAGATGAAGATGGCAGTAGTAAGCAGAAGTGCAAATCATGACAAAGATGACAAAGAATTCAACAACGACAGAGAAGACCTAAGTGCAACTATCCAGGAGATGAGGAAAGACCTCGAGAAAATGATTAATGATTAAAAGTCAAGAAGAAGAAACAAAAGAAGCATATCTAGTGTTCAGACTATAAAAAGGAAAAGCACACAAACACCAGCTGCCAAAGATTGTAGCATGACAGTGAGTTTCCCAACCAAAGAGGAATGACAGAGTTAAAGACCAAGCAAGACTACAATCAATAAATAATACAAACTTGAATGGCATCATCAACAATATGCATTTGAACGACAACTCTCTTGAATAACTGGTCAACTGAACAACAAGTTCTTAGTTTAACGGCAATGTCTTCTTGAACGGTCAACCACCTGAACGGCAATGGCAAATTCGCTTGAACGGTCAATTGCTAATCAAACAATTAATTGAACAATCAACCTTGGCTTGTACGGCATGTGAGTTGAACGACAATCTGCACAACACTGCAACTGAATGGCAGATCCTTTGTACTGCGGCTTCCTTACTTCTTGACGGCAGCAACCAACCTACAACAACTTAGAACACAACCTACACACACAAGATTGACAAGGCTACACCACAAAATTCTGCACACAAAGTGGATTGGAAAAGAATTGTATTTGCATTAACTATGTTGCTGAACGGCCATTACAATTTTAAGGTTTGCAATATCATGGCAGAACCTCTACAACTCGTCTATGCTTATTGCTATACGCTCACAACCGTCTGCACTCTCTCCTGTACACTCTCCTCTCTTAATACATACATTGCTAATTAATTGAGAGAGAGGGGGTGGTCTATTTATCAACTAGCCTTGGTCGTTGCCCACAACAATTTCCACAACATCTCACATGCAACCGCCACCCTATTCGGACATACAATAGCGACCCTTACAAAACTTTATATTATTTTGCAATTTATCTTGCTAAGGACCAAATTACATTTCATTTTACTTTCATTACAAAATTCTTATACAAAAATCTAATACAAGATCTTAGTGCATATTTTGCACTTCACACTACAATAAATATTTCTACTTTTTCTTCTTTTTCTGTGCTGCCAAACTGCCACCTACATATGCCCTCCGTTTTTGCTTGGCCAGCATCCTCACCGACTTCTACTATGGTGCCCGGGGACTCGGGTCTTGAGAAGTTGAGTAGGTTCTCCTAATTCGGCAATCTGCAGCTTCAATGCTGCCCTTTCATCCTTAAGCTTTTGCGCATAATTACCAGGCGTACTCCAGCCCATAGTGATTAGCCTTCTTTTCCATCTCTATTAACTTCACAAGAAGCTCTTTCTCCCTTTGTGAAGAAGTATTTATCTTTTGTTTCAGTTCAGCCTCAATCCTGGCTGCAATAGTCAATTGTTCATCTCGTTCTGCAATCAACTGGCCTTTATGCTCTAGCTCTTTTTCCTTAGCTTTGCATAGCTGTTCTCGAATTGCCAATTCGGATTTCAATTGTGCAATGATCCCATCTTGTTGCTGCATCTTCTCCCCATTCTCCTCTTTTAGTGCAGCCAATTGTGCATCAGCATCTTCTTTGGCTTTTGTTTTCTCCTCAACTTCTTCCTGCTCAATAGGCTGCTGATACTGCTGCTCAGCCATTTCCGATGTTACTTCTTGTTGTTGTATTGGCTGTTGGTGTTGAGATTGAGCTTCCATTTCTAGCTCTACTTCTCCTTCTCTGTACTTCTTCCTCTGAATCCCCGTTCTCATCATCCGACAACATTTCCTTTTGCTTCCTCTTATATATTTTCTTTGTTCTCATTGGAGTGGTTGGCTTGCTGAGCGGTACTGTATACATCCATCTCCAAATTGTTGGTTCTTGTTCTGGTAGATTTCTTTGCAGATATGAAACTGTGTTCAACATCACTCCAATGACGTGAAACACCATTGAGAAATTCTTAGTTTGTCACCTTAAGAAAGTCCTGATATGATATGACAAATATGACACCCAATCATATCGTACTCCTTCCATGATGCCTTGTACATACTGTATCAACCAGATAGGCATCTTTATGGATCTCTCTTTTCCCAACAATTTAGACATCACTATATTCATTTCACATTGCAGTTCTTCATTCTTCAATTGTTGCTGCTTTACCCCTCAGCTTCCTTGCTTTCACGATTTAGCTACTTCTTCAGGATTAATATTGGTGATCTTACCAATTAACTCATTCCATTGCCCTTTATCAATTTCTTTTCTGACAGGCAGTCCATGGCTTGGCAGTCCAAAGGTTCTTCGGAAATTATTAGCCAAAAATACCACTCTCACTTTTCATACACCAATTTGTACTATAATAGTATTTTGTTGTGGGTCATATGTCTGCAATAAGTATTCCCTAAAAAACTCCTTATCAAAAAGCGGAACTTGCAGTATGTAACTCACTTCTGCCCTCATTAGTGCTACCCTTAATGGATGATCACATGCATTCTCTTGCCACCATCTCTTGCAAAATTCACCTATTGGTTGAATGAACATTATTTCTTGCAAAGGTATCATCCTCCGATCATTCTCCTTGCTCTCCTCCCACCATTGAGATGAAGCTTGTCACCTCAATTCTTGTGGAAGTGATGAGATTGCCTTCTACTTCCTTGTTCCATGCTTAGACCATTTTCCTTTTCTCGTCCTCAAGTGTGCTCTACAAGTTCTCTCCCGTTTATTCGTGCTTCTCTTTCTCTAGCATGATATTCTCTTTGGTGTAATGGTCTAGCTGAATATTTGCTCCTTTTGGACTATACCCTTGCAAGGCGTTCAAGATTGATTACCCTCTTACTCATGCTTCTTCAAATTTTTTTAGGCGCTCTATCATACTTCCCCTACACTTTCGACGTCTTCTGTCATGCAACTGCTACAACTGTACGACAGGCTTTGTCATTAGTTGTATGACAACCCTCTACTTGTATGACAACTATTATTAAGTTTTGAATGGCATTCTTCTAGACCTTTACGATGGCTTTCTCAGGCTTGAACAACAACCTAGGTTTGTTTGCACGGCATCGTTGTGCTTCTTTTTCACTTACAAGAGTAGACCCTTGTCCAACTGTCCACTCTTTTGTCTTTCCCATGCAGTTCACCTTCTCTTTCACCGTCAGTCTTGACTTTTGTCCTGTTCGATCAAACCCATCTACCACAGTTTTCTCCTTTCCATCTATACGGTTGTTCGTACACTTGCAAATCTTCTAAGGGCACACTTCTTTGGCAGTTTCTTTCACTTCTATACCTCTCATCTTTAAGGGCACATTCTAATACCCTTCATTTGTACGGTTGCAACTTTCTATTCAATCTTCTTTTAGTGGCGCTCTCCTTCCTACTCGCCCACGCAACTAGTCAAGGAATCCTTCGTCTGCTCCTTGCAATGCTAGATAGCGCTACCCCCTTGCCTTCTATTTATAATTTCGTTTGGGAGGGAAAACGATTACAACCGCTTTTAAGTCGCCATGTCACCTTTTTATGCATGGCACTTTACTTTTTATTTTTATATATATATATATATATATATATATATATATATATATATATATATATATATATTTTAGGGGTTGATTACGATATTTACAAATTTTAATGCCTCCGTCTCTTAACGTCGTCGTACTATTTCTACGACCATGCATATTTGAACTTCAAACATGTCTACCACCGACAAACCATTCTCTTCTTCCTCCTAATGGCGATTCGTGTCCTCTGTCATACTAATTCCTTCACCTATAGGATCTGCATCATTCTCTTCATTTTTACGGTATCCTTCCGTTACAACCTTCTTGGCCCTCGCCTGTACAGCACCTTGTCGTATAGTCCTGAATATCATCTATATGGCGCCTTGTCGTACACTCTTAAGCATTATCTATACGATGCCCTGTCATACACTCCAACTGAGCATCATTTGTACGACACTCTGGTCTTTGGTTTGTGCAGTTTATGCTTGTACGACGTTGATATGAATGGCCTTCATCTGTACGGCTTATAGTTGCATGTCTTAGACCAATATTTGAGCCTATGTAAACCTTGTCTTCTCAATCCTTCTCCATTTTGATGTACTCTATCTTGCCTTATGCAGTTATGTTCTCCCACATTCCTATTATGTTGTTGTTGTCTTCTTCGTGATGATCCCATAAACTCCACTCTTCTCGTCAAGCAAACCTCCATAACATGGGACTGCCTCCTCCTAACTCCCGGTTGTCCAAGGTCCATCTGGTTCCTCGATTGTCTATGACATCTTTGGTTTTGATGTAGCCCACGAGGCAATCCTGACGAGCCAGCCTGTTGGTCATGTACTGGGTTGTTTTGCGCATAATCAATGAAAGGTCCTTGCAGCCCACCTTGTTGACCTTGCGGCCTAGGGGTAGCATGATGGAAATTTCTTCCCCTCAAGCCATCGGGTGGAAGGCCAACCAAACTCCTCCCTTGGCCTAGCAATCTCAAATGGCCAAGAAGATCTGACAGGCTTCCCAAACTACCCAAGTTGCCTCTTTCTGGTACTTCTAGCAGTCGTTGCAAACTACTAGGATCTCTTTCTTCATGAGTCATTATTGGCGTATCATCCAAGCATCTTCTTATTCTTCTTTCTTCCTCGAAACAAGTTTGCAAATTACCATCTTTTAGTTCAACGGGTATGTCTATTCTAGATTGCCTTGTGAGGGGAGATTCTAAACTTGAACTATCTATATTGATATTGATTTCACAAGAATTTGTAGAAGGGCTACTACTTGCATCCGTTCTCCAATTTCTTCTTTCCTCTTCCGAAGATGTTGGTGCTTCGAACACATCTCTCCATAATATTTTAGCTACCTCTTCTCTACTTAATCGATATTGTTCGAATCCATTTAACTCTTCTTGTTATCTTTCATCTAAATTGTGCATTGTCCTTTCTCTGGCTATTTTCCATTGCTCAAGTTCATTTAATTCTTCTTATATTTTTATTTCTCTTTCATTAAACCTTTGTATTGTGTCATCCAATTCTTGAATGATCTATTCCCTCATTCGTGCATTGTACATACACAAAGTTTCATATTCTTCCTGTAATCATTTTGTTTCCCTACGTCTCATCTATTGGATTTCAAACTCTGTTATCCACCCTAAATCTTCTTCACTTTCTTTGCTCCAAGATTTGTCATTGGATCTCTCTCTCACTTCAGACTCCATCCCTTGCAAATCCGCATCTGTAAATGATCAAAGTCTTCTTGCTTCTTCGGTATCCTATATCCTTCTCCATTCTGTTGGATATAATTCTGATTGCGCCTCTCCTTCATTCTCAAACAACAATCTTAACCCAAGATCGTCTTCTTCCATGCCAATTTCTTGATTGATGTGACTTGGTTCCCCTTTTTCGCGGATCATTCTTTGATGTCATTCTGCTCGTCTCAATGCTTCATCTGCTTGCATAAACAAACATTGTATTTTCACCTTATAAGGTTTTAATTTTGACCCATTAACTCTTTCAAGAATTACAGTCCTATCCAGTTTTTTCAATTTTACCGCGCCACTCTCCATCCATCTCAATCACTTGGAAGGGCTCAAACGATAAAGTTTTCAATTTTTCAGGCTTGATTTCTCCTTTTCCATTATAACTTAAGAACAAGTCACCTAGTTTTAATTCCATCTTACACAGGTGCTTGTCATGCCACAACTTTCTCTGTCGTTGGGCAACCTCCGTCGCCCATTCTACCATCACCAATTTTTCATCTAGTTGAACTAACGTCACTAGCCTTTCTTCTAGGCTTTTCTAATCACCTAGATGGCTTTGCACCGCCACTCTCAGACTTGGCACCAAAAATTCGACTAGCACTACTGCTTCCTACCCAATACATCAACCGAAATGGGGTGTGGTTCGTTGTTGGCTTAAAGGTAGTTGTGTATGCTCACAAAATTGCTAGTAATTTTTCCTCCCAATTCGCACGTTCCACTCCACTAGTTTTGTACATAATAGAAACCAAGATTTTATTTGTTGCCTCTGCCTGCCCATTCGCTCTAGGGTAATACGGACTGGATAGTGAGTGAAAAATCTTGAATTCTATAGTCAGCTTCTTAATAACTTCATCAACGAAATGAGCTCCTTTATAACTTGTCAGTTGCAAAGGTATCTCGAACCTTGTGATCACTTGCTCGTACCTATAGTGCCTTAACCAATAGCCACCTTGTCATTAAGTGTCATCAAGGACCCAATCGACAGGTATCCTAACATCAACGATGAGCAACCTATATTTGGGGAAGTCCCAGTTAACAGGCAAATCATCTAGTATCTAGCATGCCCCAACCAACATGCAAACCTTTTTGACGATGCTCTAATCAATAGCCACCCTACCATCAATATTGACATTGAGGTCGATGGGCAGCCTATCACCGATAATGTGCTCGATGATTACCCTATCATCGATGATGTTTTTCCCTTGGCTATCAAGTAGGCCAACAAGTCAACCGATTGGACAGGTCGTAAGAAACAAACAAGTAGCCACGTACTACTTGACCTTCAATATAGTTGGCAACATGTAATATGATGCAACCACTTACTTGAAGTGTAGCAAGCAATTGGCAAAACTTGTTGAAGTACTAGATATGTACAATTTGGCAATTTGCAAAAGATGCATGGTAACAAGAAGAAACATAGAGAGCACAACAATTATTCAGGTAGCGAGACCAACACCTCTACCCTAGTTGAATAAGTTAGTCTATCATCGGGGACGTCGATATATCTAACAAAGAGGGTATATGTAAGCAGACAAGTTGATGCATTAACGTCACTTCTACATGAGCACGTGAATGTCGAATGAATACATATAATTGTGTCAGATATTTGTCATAACTATTGTTGTCTCATAGTGTTTTGTTGCATGTATGTACATAATGACGTGTTTGAAAAAAGATAATGTGTTATGTGGTATTTTAATGTGTTGCATATATAGGTAGTTACGTAATTACCAACTGCCTACTATATCCCATGATAACTATATGTATGCCATCTACTTCAATGTTCAAGAGGGTGTGTTGTTTGACGCCCATTTTATATGTTTATCTTGTGTGGGGTCTATGTGGCTCGACCAAACCATGATGTATTATAGTTTATTACAATATGAAGGATACATGCTGCATATTTATACGTACATGTAAGTGCTTTCCATTGTGCATCTTTATTTATATACAATGGAATTATATTATTTTAGTGTGTTGCATTCCATTTCATTGTATGGGAGTTCTTTGTCCCCTTCTCTTTTGCATGTTTGGCAAGTGTTGCTCAAAGGTGGATAAGAATAAATTCCAAAATCAAGTTCTTAAATTTTGGGATGTAGTTCCAAGATCTAATTAGTCATCTCAATCACCTAAAGGACAACTAAACATTATCACAAATCCAGGAGAGAAATGCTTCCCACAAAATTCTTCAAATCTAGGAGGCATGACAATATTTAAATCAATTCATAATCTATCCACAAACCAGAAGATAAGAATCCAAGAATATGTTACAAGTATCAAACATACACAAATGAACACAAATATATAGAAGGAATGAACATTGAAATCATTTGTGGGAAAAAAATATAATATAATTGTGGCAAAAACAACTGGATTGATGTGATGAAGAGAGAAGAGAACGGGAAGGAGTCTGGAGAGCGAGCGTGCACTGGATTAGCTGGAAAAGAATTATTCTGAGCTGACAGAATTTACAGGTAGACTCGTTTTGAATGTCTTTTAGTTCTTTGGGTGATGTTGAGTAGCTTCCGGTGCATGTTATGTGTATATGTTTTAGTGGAAACAAAATACACGGAATGGTATTCTTTGATATGCAAAGATTCCCCATCAAGGGCAGCAAAGGCAAGCGCAGCAATGCTAGGGCAACGAAGTAAAAATATTTTAACAGTGCCACAACAGTGCTAGGGCAGCGAAGGCGAGTGCAGCAGTGCTAGGACAGCAAAGTAAAAATATTTTTACAGTGCCACAGCAGTGCTAGGGCAACGAAGTAAAAATATTTTAACAGTGCCGCAACAGTGCTAGGGTAGCGAAGGCGAGTGCAGCAGTGCTAGGGCAGTGAAGTAAAAATATTTTAACAGTGCCGCAGCAGTGCTAGGGCAGCGAAGGCGAGTGCAGCAGTGCTAGGGAAGTGAAGTAAAAAAATTTAACAGTGCTGCAGCAGTGTTAGGGCAGCGAAGTAAAAATATTTTAACAGTGCCACAGTAGTGCTAGGGCAACGAAGGCAAGTGCAGCAATGCTAGGGCACCAAAGTAAAAATATTTTAACAGTGCTGCAGCAGTGCTAGGGCAGCGAAGGCTAGTACAGCAGTGTTAGGGCAGCGAAGTAAATATTTTTTATTTGGTATTTTTAAAATGGCAGTATAATTTGGGAAATTGGTTTCTTGTTTTTGATGGAGAATAAAGAGGAACGTTTGGACTTCTCAGAGGACCCCTTTGAAGGGCAACACATATTTTCAACTCTAAGGGCCAAGGGTCCCATTTTTGGACAAGATTTAGAAGTTGAGAACTGGGGGTCTTTGAGTTTTTTGAGTGACCAGAATAATACTGCAGGTTATCAGACTTTAGTGGACAGAGAAGAGTCTATGTCAAAAGGTTCAGATCAAGTCAGTTGTCCTATTGACTGCTCACTCTCAGGTGTCTCAGAACACTCTACTCAAGTGATGGGTCTAATGAATGAGCAAGCATTTCATTGCAGGGAAGAAAAACTTGAGCAAGCTCCAAACAATCCAAACTCACTTCTTGAGCAAGAGTTTCCTTTGTTTGGTTCTGGTTTTATTGGTAAAAGTCTTGATTTAGAGGCCTTAAGTGAAGTGGGTCCAAACTTACAATCAACACGGTCTACAACTCCGGTTACTAAAGCGCATAAGGCACATAAAGTGGTTAAAAAGAGAAAGTCGAAGATCAGAATGGTACTTGGGGAAGACTTGAGGATGGAACAAGTTTTGGAGTTTTCGGGGAAGGCCCTTATTGTAAAGTTTCATGGACGTCAAATAGCTGATAATACACTAAATGAGTGGTTGCAGAAGGTATGGGTCCCAATCTTAGGATATGGGCCAATTTTTCACTTACTTGCCAGAGGATGGATAGGTTTCCTTTTTCGATCTGAGGAAGATGCACAGAAAATTTTGGGAGGTCGTTGGTATTGGGGGTCTTCTTTTTTGGCTTTGAAGGCTTGGACGACTTGCTTTGATCCTAGGATTGAAGTTGCTAGGAGAATCCCGATCTGGGTAAAACTTCCAGGTCTGCCAATGGAGTTATGGTCAGAAAGAGCTTTGAAAGCGATTGGAGATTCATTAGGTAAAACCTTGGATATAGATATTTCTTTCAAATCTAGTGTTTTTTGGTTTGTAGCTCGGGTTTTGGTTGAGATGGATATCAGTGAAGGCTTACCAAACTGTATGGAGATAGTTGTGGGGAATACAATTCATACTCAAATCTTGGATTATTTGAAGATTCCTTTTAGATGTGTTCGTTGTCATGTTTATGGACATATTACTAAGGAATGTTCTCAAGCTTTCACACAGAAAGTATGGAGGAGAAAACAAATGACTAGTGGGGATTTCAAGTCAGCTAACAACAATCAAGAGATACCTATTTTTCATAGCTCAATAGTGCTCCCTGATTTGGCACAAACAAGCAAAAAGAATGTTGTTGAACCTAGAACCAAAACTCTAGAGGAGGAAGAAATTTTGGGCCTAGCTTTGTCTCCATTTCACTATTCACAAGCTGTTAGAGAAGGAGACAGAGTCATAAAGAAAACTATGAAAGGATTGGAACCCGATACTATTAAGTTTGTTGGTCAGACATCTAAGCCTTATGACAATTATTATCCAATACATGAGAATAATATGGACTTAGGTAATAAAGAACTTTGTACACTTCCTTATGAATGTTTGAAGAGAAATCCCAGGGACAAGGAATTTTCTAAGATTTTGGACAATGGACCGGCAACCTCAAACACATTGAATAGGCATTGTGATCCAAATAATTCTACTATTGGGGGAAGTCTTTGTGACCTATCAGGTAAATCTTCTAGGGAGGTATCTATTTCAGGGGATGGTTTGGAGACAGGTTCCTCTTGCAGATATTTGTTACGTTCTAGGAAAAGGGAATCCGAGCTGAGAACTTATGCAGTTGTTGGAAGGTTAGGGTTAGGTCTGGACCATATAAAGGAATCTTCCACTACTTCAGCAGGTAGGAAATCATTTTTGTTTCATGCACAGGAGAAGGCTTTGAGGGAAATTCAGAAGGGTAAACAAAAATCTATCAAAGGGGTCCTTAGAGCAGGACAAAACCCCTCTAAGATGTTTAAATGATCTTGTTATCCCTTACTATCCGAGGTATTCGCATTCCCTCTAAAAGACTTGCCTTAGCCAGGCTGGTGGAAATTCATAATCCGGATGTTATCCTTCTACAAGAAACCATGGGGACAAGTACAAAAGTCATTGAAGGGTTAAGTAAATTGCTTAGGGACTGGGAGTTCTTGGCTCTAGATGCTACCGGAAATTCAGGGGGTGTTTTGACTAGCTGGAAGAACTCAGTATCCTTAATTAATTCTTCCTTTATGGTTTCAGGCTTGTGGACAAAATTCTTTTTTAAAGACTTGGGTTTGAGGTTATCAGTTATTAATTGTTATGGTCCCTATGAAGATAGGCAAGTCTTCTGGGATGATTTTTTCTCCCAAAGGTGTGTTAGGGATGAAAGAGTTATCATTGGTGGGGAATTAAATTTTACTATGAATAGAAGTGAAATCTAGGGAGAATCTGCAAGACTTGATAGACTTGTAGATTACTTCAAGCATAAGATTGAAGAAGCTGGTTTAATTGATTTGGAACCAATAAAATTAATGCCTACGTGGAGAAATAATAGAGTTGGGGAAGCTGGGATCTCAAAGAGGTTGGACAGATTTTTGATCTCAGAGACATTATACAATGAAATAGACAGAAAACGGTCATGGGTTGAGACTGGAGGTGGCTCAGATCATTCTCCCATTTTTCTTCAATTAGAAAGTCAAGAGGCAAAACCTGCCAGTCCTTTTAAGCTCAATCCAATTTGGTTGGAGGAAGAATATTTTCAACAACTGATTAAAAAAGAATGGATTGGTTATGACCAAAGTTCCAGGTCATCAGCGAGTTTTCAATTTGCTGCTGCTCTAAAAAATTTAAAAGGAGTTGTGTCATCTTGGATTGCAGTTAAAAAGGAGAGTATGGATAGAGATCTTAAGTTGGTGGAGAAGGAAATTTCAGAAATTCATAAAAAAGAATGAGGCTGGTTTGTTTAAAGAGGAGGAGAAAACAAGACTGGTTGAACTAGAAATTAAGAAGAATAAATTCTTGGAGTGGAGGGAAGCTGAATGGAGAATGAAAAGTAGAGCTGTATGGTTAAAAAAAGGGATGAAAATACTAAGTTTTTTCATAATTTTGCTAATCACAGGAAGAAGGTTAACACTATCTGGGAGATACAGAATGAAGAAGGGGTCCTCTTTAGGAGTTTTTCTGAGTTAGCAGATTTGGGAGTAAAACATTTTCAATCTACTATAAAGAACCTAATAGAGTCAATATTGGGGAAATTTTAAAGTTAACTACTTTCTTCCCCATTTTTGTGACAAAGGAGGACAATCAGTTACTTATGAAGGAGGTCACAAAGGAAGAACTGAAAGTTGTCCTGACTTCTTTCAAAAAGGATAAAAATCCAGGGCTTTATGGATGGCTTGTGGAGTTTTTCCTAGTTTTCTATGATCTGGTTGAGGAGGATCTTCTCAGAGTAATGGAGGAAGTTAGGTTGAGTGGTCAGGTTTTGGGGGTTTTTAACTCCACTTTTTTAGCTTTGATTCCAAAAAAGGAGAAACTTGAAATGTTTGATGAATTTATACCTATTTTGTTGTGTAATTGTATCTATAAAATCATTGCAAAGGCTGTTAAATTGAAGAAGATTTTCTCTGAAGTTATTTCCTATGAGCAGTTTGGGTTTTTAGCAGGTAGACAGATTTTTGAAGCCATAGGAGCTGCACAAGAGGGCCTTCACTCTATTAAAACCAAAAATCTTCCTGCAATGGTTCTTAAAATAGATCTATCTAAAGCTTATGTGGTCGTATCTCAGATTGATGCTCTTGAATGTGGGTTTTAGCTATCCAGTAGTAAAGTGGATTATGGGATGTATTTCTTCTGTATCTTTTGTTGTTCTTATCAATGGATCAACTTCGAAATTATTTAGACCCTTGAGAGGACTGAGACAGGGATGTCCTTTATCTCATTTTTTTTTTTTTTTAATAAATGTCCGTGGTGGGCCAAAAAAAGACCCAAGGGATTATAAGAAGGACAATAATGACTGCTAGCTAGTAGGATAAAAAGCCCTACAAAGAAAAGAATTAAGATAAATACAAGATGAAACCCGACAAATGGGCCAAAGAGAAAGGGAAAAGAAAATAAAAGGGAGAGCAGAGGGGGGAGGGTTGTAGTCCAACAGAGAGGAGTGCACACCAAGAAGAACGGAGAAAGAGGAGGGGGGAGGGAGCAACCCAGGAGGGGCAAGCTCTGAGAACCCCCCAGAAACTAATCTCTCCTAACAGTCAAGGCTGAAGTACCGGAGCTGAAGAGGTCTATGATATGTCTCTGCCCTTTGCTAGTTCGGAACCCTGACAAACTGTTGGTGCATTGTCTAGTGACCCTGGGGCATTTTCGATCGAAGTCACCAGGTCCATCGGAGTTGGTGAAGTATGTTGTGATGAGCTGATGTTGAGGAGGGTGAGATCCATTTGGAGAACTTTTATGTCGTCGAAGTTGAGTTATCTCCCTAATAAAGAGTGCGAGACAACGTTGGTCCCGGTATCTGAAGAAGGTAGAAACGGATCGAGAGTTGTCCCTGCAAAGGCAATGAAACCTACCTCGGATCTCATAATAAATGGGACAACAAAAAATAAAGTGATGAAGGGTTTCAACTTCACCAAAGGAGCAAAACAAGCAAATCCGCTCCTCCGTCGGAATATGGTGATCTGATTCAATCCGAAGTTGGTGAGAACACACCCTGAATTTCCCAATAGTGATTCGAAGACTATGCATTGTGTGCTACCGAAGGTATTGTGGTGGAACTATTCTACCCTCCTGTATCTGTAAGAAATGCTCATGGTAGAAAGACAGCTTGGGGGAAAGAGAGGCAACAGGAGAGATCCATGTGCATCTCGTGGAGCATCTTCTCCTTACTAAGCCGAGAGGGGGGGAGAACCCCCAAAGAATAAGGAGGGAGCCTGTCTATCCGTATTTGAATGCTGGCCAGGAGAGCAAAAACCTGAAAATACCAACTCCTCTGGCCTCCCCGAGAACTTGGAGAGAGTTCCATCAAGGAGCGAAAGGCGAGGTAGGGGTACCGCCTGCAACCCTCAAGGGTATCTCCAAAAGGACAGATCCTGTGAAGATAACCGATTATCAGGAAGATAATCTCAAGCTGGAGAGGAGAAGCCCCAAACTCCGCCAGAATAATAGAACAGGGGACTATGCCCTTGCAACGAATGAATTGTCAAAGAAAAAGTGTCTAGACTCGTTCAACTCGTGACCACTCAGTCGGGCCAAGACTAGGGCCCCAAACCACTGACCCATAAGTAATAGTTGGCTTGACCAAGGCGTCAAAGATCCTCATCTTCACAGAGCTGCATAACCCTTACACACCTGGACCTGGGCGGCGGGTTTCATACCAAAAGTGGAACCAGTCAAAAGAACCCCCAAATACGCATAGGAGGTGGTGATTTCAACCTCCTGACCTTGGAAAAGGAAGTGGATATGGGATAGAGCTTCTTTGGTAGTATTGAATACCATAACCTTGGTCTTAGAAAGATTCACCGTCAACTGTCTCGAGTCACAAAAAGCGGCAAGAGTGTTCAAATGACGCTGAAGCCCCTCAGGGGATGAGGTTAAAAGAACAACATCATCAACAAAGAGGAGAATAGAAATAAGCCTTTACTTTTTTTGCAGGTTGTTGAAGGATTGAGTAGAGTTGTTTTGGATGCAAAGAGGGCAGGATCCTTGTCCGGGATCAAAGTGGGGGTCCTTTATTTATCTCATTTATTATTTGTTGATGATGTATTGTTGTTCACATATGGCAGTTTAAGGGAAGCTACAAAGTTGAAGGAAATTTTGGACACTTACAGTATTGCTACCGGCATGGAGAAAACATTTTCAAAAATCCTCTATTTGCTTTAATGGTCTAGAGCATAGTTGAGAAAATTTGCAAAAAATCCCGATTCGATCCGATTTTTCCCGATTCATAGGCTAGCCGATTTTTTGCCGATTTTTTCCCGAAAATTTCTGATATGCATAAAAAAGCTTTTTTTCAATGAAAATTTGCATTTTCTTCGGTTTTTTCAATGAAAAAATGCCGATTTTTTGTCGATTCTCCTCCTGATTTTTTGCCGATTCCCGATTTTTCCCGATTCTTTTCCATGTCGATTTTGATCCGATTCCGATTTTCTCAACTATGGTCTAGAGTAGGAGACTAAACAGGATCTAATCAGAATTTTTCCTTTTAATCTCTTAGATTTCCAGGAAGGCTTTAAGTATTTGGGGTTTGTATTGAAGCCAAATACTTACAGGAAGAGAGATTGGGGATGGCTTTTAGAGAAGATTGAATTTAGGATTAACCATTGGTGTAATAGATGGTTGTCTATTGGTGGGAGATTAACACTTGTAAAGTCAGTTCTTGAGGCAATTCCTATGTTTTGGCACTCCTTGACCTTCATTCCCAAAGGAGTTCTAGAGAAAATAAGAAAACTCTGCTTCAAATTTCTTTGGACTGGACACAAGGAACATGAAGGCATTCCTTTAGTTAAGTGGCAGAGTATTGCTAGGCCAAAGGAGGAAGGTGGTTGGGGCCTTAAAAATATCCATCTTTTTGGTTCTTCTTTGGAAGCAAAAAGTTTATGGAGGATTTTGAACAAAGAAGGATTATGAAAGAAGATTATTGAACAGAAGTATATTTGTCCAGGGACCTTTATGGATTGGATTAGAAGTCCACAAAAAAGCATTAAAAATGTTTCCATTCAATGGAAGGCACTAGTACAGGCCTTTCCTATGATTGGAAAATATTTGGCTTGGAAAGTGGGCAACGGTGAACAAGTTAGAATAGGGGCTGATTCTATTTTGGGTTGTGGAGAAAACAATTTGTTGCCGGAAGCTATGATAAGTTCTTTACAAGACAAGGGTTTTTAATTTCTTCATCAGGTGGGGGAATCAGATTCTTCTAGTCTTTGGACCCAAGGTTGGAAGCAGGCTCAAGTCTTGGGTTTATCTGATGAGCAGGCTGTTTTGTGGAAGGCTTACACTGATTGTCTTAAAAAGAGTCATATCAATTCGAGAGCTGAACTAGATACTATGGCATACAACAAATCGAGTCAATATACGGCTAGACCTGGTTACAAAGCAAGCTTTGACCCTCATCCTCAAGGGCCTACTTGGTGGTGGAAGCAGATTTGAAAATTATCTGCCCCAAAAAAAACAATTATTTTTATGTGGTTAGCTTTGAGAAATAAGGCTTTGACTTGGGAAGTTTTACAGAGGAGAAGCAGACAAGGTCCAAGTATTTGTATGTTGTGTCAGTCAAAGGAGGAAAACATCACACATTTGTTAATCAAATGCCCTTTTTCTCAACAGGTTTGGTTAGAAGCTGAACAAATAACTGGAGTACAAAATATTTGGGAAGGAGAAACAGTGGAGGTATGCTTAAGACAGTGGTTTTTGAAAAAAGAGTTGAAACAGTTTTACCATGTCTTATATGTTGGGGTATATGGTTGGCACGGAATGCAGCTATTTTTGAAGGGAAGTTAATTCCCCCGTTTCAAGTCATTTCAGGTGAGGACTTTGGTCTCAATCAACAAAGGGCCTGACAAACATAAGAAACCTCGACAAGTAGACAATTTGTTCACTGAAAAGTCTCAGCCATGGGGATTTTTTGATGGGGCTAGTCAGAGACAGTCATCTTTTAGTAGCGCGGGAGGCATTCTATACTTCTCGGATACCCACTATATCAAATTTAAAGCAGGTCTTGGGACAGGTTCCAACAATTTTTCTGAGTTTCAGGCGTTGAGATTGCTAATGAAGTGTGCTATGGAGAGAAATGTGAAAAAATTACAATTTTTTGGAGATTCCACTCTAGTCATCAATTGGATGAATAGATCTACTCAATTAAAAAATAATCTGCTTAGACCAGTGGGAGATGAACTACTGGAGGTGATTTCCTTTTTTGAAAATATCTCTTTTACACATGTTTATAGGGAATTAAATCAAGAAGCGGATAGGTTATCAAAAGAAGGTCAACAGGTTCCAGAAGGTTTCTTGCAAATGGAAGAGAACATGGAGTTCTTCTTTCACCCACATATCATATCCCTAGTTTCTATGCTAGCTTTAGGTTTTTTATTGTGGGCCTGTTTCATTTGATTAGAGATTTATGGCAGTTTCTAACTGTTTCTTTTCTATTCTGTTGGTTTCTTTTTCACTGATTTCTATCCAGGTTTTGGTCATGGAGGTTGTTTGGATGATTAAGTATTGATATATAAGGATATTTATCCTTATTATCCCCATGCTATTTCGAAGATGGGATTTTTTCCTCTCTGATCTGCCCGACTGTAATTATATCTTGAATCCCAATAATCTGCTTTTATCTGGGTTTCTGTTTGTGCTAAGGCACCTGAGAAGTGTAATTTTCTTTCACTCTTGAAATAAAATTACGATTTTTTTTCTTGTAAAAAAAAAACAACCAGATTCTAGATATGTGGTTATGGGAAGCAGTGCCTTTTGCAGCAGCTTATTTTTAAATCAATAAGTTAAAATTTTATTTAGGGATTAGGACAATTCAGCCTGACAGATCTGTTATTTTGGAAATTGACCTCTCAAAGATTTATATGCTAAACCTTTCTAAATAAGATGAAATTTTCCTGTTTTGCTAATTTGATTTAATTCAAGTCATCAGATGACAAAAAGAAGGTTGAAAAACACAACTTGATCATCACAATAAGCATCCTGCCAACTTCAATTCCCACATGAATGCATAACATTGCTTCCATTGATCTTACTTTTAGTAATAATTATATGATGCACATCTTCTGTATTCCTATACATAAATAGCATTTCATCCTCAAAAGCTGTTAGTTTCAAACTATCAAGTAGTGTTGTTTTCCTAGGACATGAAAGGAAATTATATTAATGTGAAGTTTGCACAAATGACCAAAGTGGGTTAATGGCACTAAAGAGAGTAAATTAACATGATAATAGAAAGCATTGTGTTCAAGGTAAACCCTCAACACAATTTGAGAGGCAAGAGAATTAATTTAAACTAATAAACACATATAAACTGAGTAAACCCAACAGGTTAACACCTAGAATATACATATCCATGAAACCAGTATATGAAGTCTAGGCAAAGCATGGAGGAGATTTCGTTGTGAGGAAAGAACCAATGAATTGGTCTGAAGATCCACCAACCTAAGTGTGCCAACATCAGGTGTTTGGAGCACTATTCAATGCTAAAGTGTCAGGGTCATCCACAATACAAATATGTCCAATGCAGTTCAAATGGTATAGCAGATTGTCCACCATTGCGGGGATCCAGCTACCAGCATATCACCTAACCCTCTCCTAGAACCAAGAGTTGAACTTCTGATAGTAGAAACAAAACTAGCAATATGCAGTTGGTAATGAGATCCAGGATGCTAATCAGAGGTCATCAAAAATTATGATGCCTAGGTTGACAAAGAAAGGGTCACCTATGTTGAGGGTGGAAGGAGGATGTATATTGTCCGTAAGATGCAGAGAATAGTGTGTCTCATGGACCTGTCACTCTCAATAGATGTAGTTGTCATTTTCAAAAGGATCTTGACTCTTCAATTTCTGATATGGTTCGGAAGAAGGATGTAATCAACCTGGTGGGATTGAAGTTTTCCCAGTTTGGGCTTTTTGGTTAAGGACCCATGTCCATAGGTACAATGTTATAAGTTCTGAAACTGCCTCACAAAGAAAAGAGCACAAGACATTTCTGATCAGGGTAACGAAGAAAGATGAGAATGACACCCACAAAGTCACGATACAAGCATTAGTACCTTCCTCAGATCTCATAGTATAGTGGAAAAAAATTGACTCAACTTTTGCAATAAACTGAGAAATCATAAAACTGTTTTTGCATGTCTTATTTGATTGAAATGTACACCATCCCCCCTGATAGCAAGGAAACCCCTTTGAATTGTAAAAACTAAAAACTATCATACACTTAATACAAAATATGCCACTAAGTTCATTATAACCTTTTCAAAATATGTTGCAGGAGGAGGAATGACTCCACCAGCACCCATGACAGGTTCTGCAATAAATGCAGCAATCTGCAAGATAACATTCAAAATACTAACAGGTTAATCAGTATAAAATATATATCAAAATTGTAAATGGAACAGATTCCCTTTCAAAAAAAAAAAAGCCCCATGTGACAAGTAAATTACAGTGTCTGGATCTTCCTTCAATATAAGTTTTTCCAAGTTATCTGCTAACCTTGTTGCAAACTCTTCTTCAGTTTCACCTGCCATATAATTTTGTGGCCAGCATCAGTTTACATCCAATCATTAGAATTTCGCTTATAAGATGGACATACTGATTTCGTACATAAACTACAAGCATCTCAAGCAAGACCTGGCAAATGGTAGCGCCAATAGTGGGGGCAGTCTGTGTGTAATACAAAAGACACTGGTAAATCAAAGCCTTGGTGGAGA
This sequence comes from Wollemia nobilis, assembly GCA_028583015.1. Taxonomy (NCBI): domain Eukaryota; kingdom Viridiplantae; phylum Streptophyta; class Pinopsida; order Araucariales; family Araucariaceae; genus Wollemia; species Wollemia nobilis. The sequence goes on along the minus strand of JAQPPZ010004555.1, from coordinate 113,643 downwards.
GGAGTTAGCCTGCCAAAAAAATAGGCACATTAATGGATAAACAATTAACATACACACCATAAAACAACTATTAAGATGCAAAAACATTTGACCAAGGGTGAGGGGAAGTCATAATCATAGGCTGGGCTCTAAAAATAACAGATGTTTCAATCACACTTCACTATTGAAAGCATGTCTTAAGGCCTAATGCAAGTGTGTAAAAGCAATGTGATTTAATATATTAAACTAGACAGTCTGAGAAGATAAGATAGTTTTATTAATGTCCACAGATGGCCAAAGTAGGCCAACGGGACTCATTGAAAAGGGTTGTTACAATGCACTGTTGTAACCAAAAAGTACAAAGAAAATAAGCTAAATTAGAGTAAAAAATCTAGTGTAAACTACACTGAAGGGAAACAGCTGTATGTCATAAAATCACAGCCTCAAGGGTTACCCAAAAAGGATAAATACAAACATGCTAAAAGTATTATGAAGAGAAGAGAAACACCCATCATTGATGACTAATGATTAACCTCATTTTATCATTTGACAAAAGAGAATTCCTCAGTTTCAATCACAAAATTTAACATCCTTTAACATAAGTAAACCTTCTACATGATTTACCCAGACAAACTGGCCGACACCAATGTTGATCCATGATACCTGTTAAATCAATTACAAGGATAATTTCAGATCACTGCTTGCATTTAACACAAAATTAGATATCAAGAAGAAGGCTTCCATCATCACAATTACAAGTATTTAGTAAATGGAAATAGAACATTACGCTTTTTGCCGAGCAATAAATTTCTTCTTCTTTGGTCTCCCTAAAGCATTGTTGTAATACCAAACCAATTTCACCTGCACAAAAAGCACATAACTTAAAATTTTATGTACATGTCTTTAGAATACTGTAAGAAGTCTTCGCTTAACTGATTGATATCTTTACATGACAACTGATGGCTAATCTTCAGGAAACATTTGTTTAGGTTTCAACTTTGAGTAAGGATAGGAGCATGACATTGTTGGAATACTACATAGAGAAGCAACTACATGGTAGAAGATGAAACTACTTAAAACTAAACAAAAATGTTATTCAAAGCTCATTTAGGATGACGCATATAATAATAGGATATAAATATTTGCAAAACAACCATATCACCAAATCAAAGACATAATTCAATAGTTAGCATGCAGAATTTATGGAGCTTAAGTCCCATAAAAACATCAAATTCATCAAGAATAAGTCACAAAGATTCTTAAACTGAAGTAACTTCATCAGAAATAGATACCAAATCTCACAATTTTATTCAAGGTATCAAGCGGTCAGCTGTCTTCCATACACATCAAAGCTTTAGTGAACAGAATTTATCAATCTCTCAAACTTTAATGCCATTTGGATTCTCAATTAATGATTGGCAAAAGATTCAATCTTTATATAAGGTGACTAGAAAGACAGTACTTTCTCTTATGTTTTATGTTGTGTATAAACAAATAAAAGGCATCTGAAGTATGCACAATTATTCACTTACAAAATATACATATGATTTGTAATGAACTTTGAACTTTCTATAACAATTTTTTAAATGATTATAAAAACAGTCACTTCACTTGAGCATACTTTGCTGTATAAGTTCAAATCTTAAAGAACAACCCATACAAGAATACAAAGAAAATTATGCTATGAATTATTGATCCAAGCCCACTCTCATGTTCTCTATGAGATCTGACCCAATGTTTACCCTAATGTTAGCCAAGGTATGTGGGGAGAGTGAGGACTTTCACACTGTAAGCCTGGGTTCCAACCAGCACCTTGTAGAGCCATAATGATGCCCAAAGGTAGGGGTCAAACACATTTTTATGCATAGACCCAAGTTGGGTGGCAATATACCTCAAACAGACTATAACCATATTATAGATCCAAGCCCATCCTCATGTTCTTTATGATCTCTTCCTCACTGTCTACCCTAACATTTTGCCCAATGGGGTTGAGGCAAGTAGGGGGAAGCGAGGAGTTTCACACTATAAGCCCAAGTTCCAATCCCATCGGCAGGCACCTTGTACAGACATGAGGACCCTTCAGGTAGGGGGTCAAATGTATGCCTACACATGGATCCAAGGCATGTGGCCATAGACCTTGTTTCAAGTGTACTCCAATTACAAATCCAGTCCCACCCCCATGTTCTTTATGAGCTCTACACCAATATTGACCCTAATGAGTTCAAGCAGTTAAAAACAAGGACTCCCAATGCAAAGACCTAGGTTCAAATCTTGCCAAGTGCTATGTGCATAACTGCCAAAATGCTGACTTCAAAATTAAGTAAATTGCCAAATCTAGGTCTAGATGCAATGTACCCAACGAACACAACCAAGAGCAAGTCCTAGGCAAATTTGGTAGAAAAGATACACCATGGTTGTTTTTCTTTATCCGCATCCTGCTCCTAAATTTTTTGCTGCTGTCCACCCTGTTTTGCACATCCTGACTAACATGTGATGCAGGAACATTCCTTTGTACTGTTGTTGGTAGCTCCATTGTTCTTCAGGCTGGTTGTGATTTTTACTATGGCTGAGGTTGCTCTTCCAAACATTGCTCCAACCTCTTTCTCCTCTTTCCCCTTTGCGCCGACTCTTGTTGTGGCTAAGTGTCAGTTTCCTGTGAATCTATTCTCTCCTCAGCTACCAGAGGTCCCTGTAATAACCCTTCCTATCTAGTTCTCTAGGGGTTTGCCAATTCTTAACCTTTTTCGTGAATTTTTTATATACAAAATCACAAACACAGAGCAATCCAAAATTCTCGAAAATATTGTTTTATTCTACTATCAAAACTAGGGCACAAATTACAATGCAAATACCTCAAATGTTGATGAAACCCTAGCTGCTCGTACTCTATAAATGATGATGAAGGCTCAGCCCTTCGGATGTGAATTTGTGTGGTGTCCCGCTCCAAATATTCCCTGTATAATCTCGAATGACCCGTGTGGTAACCCAACTCCGAGTCTTTAAACTGAAGTCCAGCAATCCCTGTGTGGAAATGCCCCGATTGACCTGAGGGTAATCTTGCAACCCCGAAGCCAATGTCCCTGTAAGAGGTTGTCGTCTCTCACAAGCTCCGTCTCGTAAATGGCTGCGCGGAGTCCTCCAAAAACGAGAGAATAATAATCTTCGCATATCCCCAAATGAACTCAAATCCTCCTTTTATCTCCTCCATAGGTCGACTTAGGGTTAGGTCACTTTTAGGGTGGGCAAATATAATTTTATCAATTTTTAATTCTACCTTATTTCTCCGTAATTTATTCACCCCTTATGCCTAGGCTTACGACTTTTAAGTCGTCACTTAAAATGCCCCTTTTAAGTATAAAATGATTTTATAATAAAATAAAGTCATTGACTTTACAAAATTAAATTAAATAATCACTTTATTAATTTTATCTTGACCATTAAAATTTCCAACCTCGCCCATCCGATTGAAATCCGCGAATGGTTTTGGACACCCATTTCATCGAAGAATATCATTGCACCTGTCTGTAGTCCACTGAAACCCTAAAACGGACATGGCTAAAAATAGTAACTCTGATCAAACAAATCTCCGAATGAGCCCAAACGACCATCAATCAATAGCTCTCTAGGTACTCGACAAAGATTTTGATATCTCCAATGGCTCCCCTCCATCCGACTTAGCCTACGGGAGCTCGTGTATAGGCTAATCTCGCTCGCCCTGACTGCGTAGAAAAGGGGACATTACAGTCCGCCCTTCCCAAAGATTGCTTGTCCTCAAGCAATACGTATACATACTCCAATCAGATGCTACATCCCGGCTGAGATCACATCAAATCCCCTGGATCCCATAGCAACCTCAAAAAGGAACCGCCATGCTGACGCTGCGCCACTCTGATCATCACTACCCCTCTGACATGGTTAAGTGGCAGAAGTCTCAACTGCAATAGCATGATGAAATCTCTCTCCAGTCTGGCACTAACATGTCTGTCTGATCCGAGATGTAATATCATGTGCCACGACATACCGAAGGAAACAATGTCATAGATTACTGCAAACACAATGCTGGAAGTGCCTCCATAGTCATCACCTAACCAGCTCAACTCGGCGTTCACACTCCTGGAATCTCCCGGATAATCCCATGTAGCCCAATCTGCTGCAGTCAATGTAATATCCTCTAGAAATATGATGTCCCTCATCATACTCAACCAAGTAGGGTGTAAATGTATCCCGTATAATTCCTCGAAAGATCAACCACACTCCACTCTGGCAACTCAATAGGAAGCTCAGCCTCACCATCAAACTGGTATGCCCATTATGACTGCACCCTGCGCCAAGTAACATCTCATGCATAGGTGACTCAACCAGGCCTATCTCTCGCACTTTCACGGATTAAAGCGACCCCTTGAGAGGGCACCTGTGTTCAAATAAGAAGTAAGATACTCCATGTAATGCCAACCAAATTGCTGACCAACCTCCATCAAGTAAATGTTATGGCTGCCCAAAAAGCGAACAGCGACATATCTCTCATACCCATGATCAACTATCACCCATATAAAGCTCCTACCATCGCCCTCGATGCTCATCAATGCAAGCATACAATCCTGGGTAAGAGAACTCAATCCCCAATCATCATGATTAGGCTGGAAAATGCTCATGAAATCACTCTCAGACTCATGTCGAAATAGACACCCTGTCTCAAACAATGTATCCTCATGATCTATCATAGGAAAAGAATCAACACTCTTCATCTCAAAAGAGGATTATCAAAATATGTATCATGATCCATCTCATACGACGGATTGTCACTCCATGAGAAATTATTATCACTCTCGTGCTTATCACAACCAATCCACTGATCCGAAATTGTGTAATATAATCTCATGGGACAATGTGTTAAGTTATAGTCCTATCGAATGCAATCTAGTTCGACAACAATCCGCCCAATCTCCTTGGCTCTCTCCTGATTCAGTTGTTCAATGGATTCTAAAACAAAATTGAGTTTCAACTCTGTCTCATGCAATGAAAGACGAGCCTCCGACAAAGAGCTTCTAGTCTGCTCAAGCTCTTCAGTTAGCTGACTAACTTCTTCTTTGCTCCTGTATGCACTAGGGGTCTCTTCAACAAGCTTGGCATAGTGATCTCTGTCTGCAAGAGTGCTCATGAAGTCTGACTTCATAGTTTCTAAGGCTGCCTTCAAATTTTGTAAATCAGCACTAGACTCATCATGCATTGAATTTTCATGGCTGTCCTTGTGAGATGAAATATCATCATAAGCTGATTTAAAATCAGCAACAACCTCAACTGTGTTATGATCTGAAAAATCATGTTTGTCTTCTTTTTCATTCAATGTAATAAGAGTCTTTTCTGCAAGCTTGATGGAATGATCTTTGTCTGTAAGTAACTCCAAGAAACCTGATTTCAAATTTTCTAAAGCTTCTATGACTGTTTGCAACTCAACAATAGAGGTTACTCCTTCAACACCCTTCTGTCTCTTCTCAATTTGAGCCTTCCAACAAAGTTTTTCAATGACCTTGTAGGTGTTATCAAAATGTGTAAAGGCAGCAACAATCTTATCTTCACTAAGCATTTGATAAAAATCAGCTTCATGTAATAAATTTTCTAATTTGCCTTGTAAATCTTGACTCATAAAATCAACTTCTTCTATGTTATCCACTTTGCATATTTCATGTTTTGAAGTTTGGGCAGCAACTATTTCAAAAGGAAATTCATCTCCACTTCCCAAAACTATAATAGTCTCAGGTTCATTTTCTAGGCCAGCACTCTGCTCAAGAGGAAAAACATCATCAATTGCAGCTTCATCTTTTAAATCTGTAAAAACATCATTGATTCTTTCAGCTGAGACTCATCCTCAACAACATTGATTCTTTCATCAAATTTGGGGTTTATAGAAACTTCATCATGAAAAACATCAACATGCATTAATGAACCGATGCTAGGAGATTCATCATACCTCATATCAAAAATCTCACAATCCTCACTGCATTGTTCTTGTTGTCACATTTTGCACGGGGTGCAATGTTTTCAATTTTTGTAACAGTGCTGCTCTTCCCTTTCTCTCCTCCTCTCTTTCCCCTTTCTTTTCTCTCCCTTTCTCTCTCTTCCCTACATTCTCATTCTTCCCTCTTTCTCTTGAGCCCCTCAGTCAAAATCTCAAAATGACAGCAGTTGCCCTGAAAAATGGCTAAGTATCAGGGCGCAATCCGACTTCGCAGCGAAGTCGGAGTGCGCCCTCCAGTTGGAGCGCAGCAGGAATGCAAACTGCGCAGTGCGACAAAATCAGCCAGAAAATTCTAAGTGTTCAAGGCGCAATCCGACTTCGCAGCGAAGTCAGACTGCGCCCTGCTTTCTGGGCGCACTAGGTAACAGGCTGGCAGGAAAAATGACTAAGTGTTGGGGCGCAACCCGACTCTCGAGCGAAGTCGGAGTGCGCCCTTTCCAGGCGAAGTCCGTACGGCAGTGTAAATCAGCTTCCACCGGTGCGCAACCCGACTTCGCAGCGAAGTCGGAGTGCGCCCTTTGACCGGTGCGCAGTAGGGAGACAAACTCAGAATTTGACTAAGGCATGAAAGGCCTCCCCAACTGCGTTGTTTTCTGCCTGCGCAACCCGACGGCGCTCTGATCCTGGGCGAAGTTGGATAAACTGCCTTTCAAGGCAGACACGTGTCAAGCAGCATCATCCGACAAGTGTCCAACTTTGGGATCCGAGCCGAGACGTGCCGAGCACAAGGACAAGCATGGGATGCACTACTTATGCCAGCTGCTGCCTTTAAAGCTGATTGGAGGTTCTACCTGCCTCAGCTACCCGCATTCCTGCCGACGAGAAGTTTTACCTAACGCGCTGCCACACATCCGTACAGCCTTCAGGGAGACCATGCTGCAAGTACAGTCCTGCCAGACAAAGGTCAGCATCAGCAGTTCCACGGCTGCTTTTGTCAGCTAATGTTTGACTGGGACTTTGTGCCCATTAATGTAATCGGGGGGGTTCTCATGCTATAAATACCCACCACATTTTCATTGTAAGGTGGTGGAAGGGGAATGTCTGTTAGGGAACCATTGTAGCTGTGCTTCTGCTTCTTAATATAAAGTATATACCTGGCTCTGTTCTACTACTTTTATTTTTTATGTTGCCTCTCTTTTGTCATATTTCTTGTGTCATTGCTCGTTGTTGTGCTGAACTCTGAACTCCAGCATTTGATGGCCAAGTACTCCTGTACTTCATAGATCAGAGGATACATAGAATAAATTAGGTAGCAGTTCCTTCAGTCGTGTGTTATGTTTATGTTGCTGTCCGTAGTGGTGATTGATGCATTGCCGTGCTGTTAGTTCTCCTTGTAGGGAGAATGTTTGCTAGGGGACCATTGTAGCTGTGCGTACACTTCTCTGCATAACACATATACTCGGATCTGACATTTCCTGGTTACGTTTTGTATTTATGTTGCTGTCCGTAGTGGTGATTGATGCATTGCCGTGCTGTTAGTTCTCCTTGTAGGGAGAATGTTTGCTAGGGGACCATTGTAGCTGTGCGTACACTTCTTTATATAGAACGTATACTTAGATTTGGCGGTTTCTGGTTATGCTTTGTATTTATGTGGCAGTAAGTAGTGGTGATTGATGCGTTGCCGTACTGTTAGTTCCCCCCACCCAACTCCAATCACATCTGTAAATTCTTTCCGCATTTTTATCTCTTTCTTGCACTCTCATCTTAAACCATAAAACCCCACAGGAAGCCGGCCTTCTCCGGAGATTGGCACGGAAGGCATTCCTTCCTTCCGGCCTTTCAATGTTGGTTTGCGGGTCCTAAGGGCGCAATAACGACAAATCCTTTCCTCATGGCAGATTCGTGACCAACAGTTTCAGCACGCCCGGTGGGACAAGGAAGTTTCCCACCCCCAAACAGAATCGAAGCACCGGTGTTCGCTTCATTGCTGTTCAAAATCAGAACACCTGGCGACTCTGCACGAACATATCCTCTGAGTCCGAGAGACCGGTCCAAGCACCTTCATGCAAACACGAAGGTGGCGAGCAAGAGATCCGAGAAACCCGCCTGCCTTTTACGAACTAGACATCAACGCTCGAGGCGAAATTGCCAGGCTGGCTGATCCACAAGCTCGTGTCGACGAAGCCGAGGCTGAAATCCAAGAAGAAGCCGAAGCCGAGGTCGAAGGAGCCGAGAACGAAATAGAAGAGGCCGAGGAAGAAGAGGAATCTACATCCTCGGAAGGTACCGACACTGAGTACACAACCGACGGAGGAGAAGAAGAAGAAATGGCTGCCCAGCAGCAGAATGATGATGATCTCTTCCCGGCGGTGGACTCTACGGGGCCCTTGGCCCTGGTCGGACAGCAAGTTGTGCCCCCTGCTGCTTTAAAATCCATCCCTACATACGACGGCTACGGCAAGACGGCGTACGAGCACATCCAGGACATCCTTGCCCTGGCTGCATTGCACTCCATTACTGACGAAAGTGTGAAGACCCGTCTGCTGGCCCTTTCCCTAAGGGGAAAGCTTCTCTCTCGGTGGAGATCGGCTGCCGGGAGGGATCTATCACGGGGTGGCCCAGCTCGCCAGAAGGCTCGTGAAAGGATGCAACGAGTCTGCTGACCCCACTTCTTTGCTGCATCAGTTCCAAAGTATCCAGAGACACCCCCAAGAGGAGGTGTCTGACTTTAACATCAGGTTTGCGAGATCCTGGAAACGGGTACCTCGCGAACTTCGGCCTTCAGCTGGCATGGCTGCTCACTACTACCTGAGATCCTTCAACTCAGACATATGCCTGCTGCTGAAGATTGCCAGAATAGACTCGTTTCCTGCTCTGTACGAGGCTGCCCAACAAGCTGAAGCGGATATCATTTCCATCGGCAGACTCCCGTCCAAGGTGCAGGAACCCATTCGTCCCGACTTTCCCAGATCCCAATATCCATCAGCTTCTGGTGATGCGCCGTCCACATCAGGGCAGCAACCCCAGCAACAATGGAATCCGGCGCCGGTCGTAACTCCTTACGGCCCGCCGCAAATGCATTATCCTCACCCGCCTCCTCCTGCTCCGCATTTTCCAGCACTCCCTGCTCCCCCGCAATACGCACCTTATTCCAATCCTCCTCCATTAGCCGCATTGCCTCCACCGGCACAATTGCCGCCTCCTGACAATAACATTCAGAATACAATCCTCCAGGAGGTACGGGCTTTGGCCTCAGGTTATCATGCCATGTCCAATGACATGACCGCTCTGAAGAAGAAGCAGGCCCAGATGGACCTCGCTCCTAGGAGGCCATATCCGCCCCCGGCGCTAACAAAAGACAGGCCTCCAGAACAACAACTGCAGAGGCGTCCGCCTCCGAGAAATGCTGCTATCGAAGACCAACCTGGTCCTTCTGATCAGGTTAACTGGTGCACTACGTGCAACGACCCGCATTCGGAGGAAGACTGCACACTGCACCAGCACTACATCCAGACTTTGGCCGGCAGCGCCATAGAGGACGATGAACTCTACATGATCCTGGACGGCGAAGCCAACTTTGCCCTCCCAGAGGAAAATCTAGTGCCGCCCGCCAAGGAAGAAAAGAAAACTGCAGATGCTGCGGAAAAGCCTCTGAAAGTATACACCAGAAGAGAAAAACCGCAGCCCGGTGGGCTGCCACCGTACAAGCGGCTGTGGCCCTACACAGCCCAGGAGAAGGCATCCAAAGACAAAGCTCCAGCCAAGCCTCCTCCGGTAAAGGCAGCCCCTATTCCAGCCAAGCCTCCTATAGCAAAAGTTCCAGTTCCGGCTAAAACTCCACAACCTCAGCCTCCAGCTGAAACCAAAGAACAAGCCCAGGAGAAGCTGAAGTACCCGTCTCGACCAAGAGACGAGAGAGTTGAGGCCACCCGGCGATACCGGACGAAGTATGAGCCGGCAAAAGAAGCAGAAGGAGCTAGCACCTCGGGCTACAACATAGTAGACGAGTTAAAAAGAACACCCGCTAGAATCAGCATGTACGATGCTCTTCTGCTCCCAGGCCAGGTGGATCTGCTGCAGGAATCCCTGAAAAACATGAAGAACGGCAAGCAGATGCAGCCTGCTGTCCTGGTTCAACCTCTGACAGTCTCAGCCACTGGGAAGAACAGACCGCCTCCCTTCTATCTGTCTTTACGGATGCAAGGGCACATAGTTCACAACTGCATGGTGGACTCTGGCGCTTCCACGACTGTTATGCTGAAAGCCGTATGTGACGAGATCGGGATGGAGTACACAAGGAGCAGCCAAGGCGTGCTGCAACTAGACGGCACCCCTGTCAAGACAGTTGGTGTCATAAAGGACATCCCTATTCGGCTGCATAAGGCTCTCGACATCGTGGTCATCCAAGAGGTCGTGGTTGTTGACCTGGCTCCCTACTTCGGCATGTGTCTCTCCCGGGAGTTCACGGCGAAGCTGGGCGGGTACCTGTCTCTAGACTACTCACACATGGAAGTGCCCTTCAAAGGAAGGAGAGTGAGAATCTTTAATGAGAAGCCTTCCACCTTCCTAGTAGAGAAGATACCCGGAGAAGAGTTGGACTGCATGGTCCAACTGTCTGAGGAAGAACTGGTGACGGTGGAGCTGACGGAGCAAGCCCTCGAAGTGCTACAGCTCGAAGATGAGTTCTCTTTGCGGGATTTCAATGCCGTGATTGAGACAGAGCAAGGTTGTTACACCGTTGTACAGCCCGAGAGGCTTGACAAGTCAGCTGAAAAGGAAGTGGGACCTGCACTTGAGAAGTTGTGGAAGCTTTTCTTTGACGGCGCGCGATGCAAGAATGGCGTCGGTGCAGGGGTGCTTCTGGTTTCTCCGACCGAAATCCAGAAGGACTATACCTACAGGTTGGCCTAGAGTTGCACTAACAACTCGGCGGAGTATGAAGCCCTATGCTTGGGTTTGCGAAAAGCGGAGAGGGGGGATTAAACACCTACAGATCTTTGGAGATTCAGAGCTGGTGTGTCACCAGGTTACGAATAAGTGCGCCTCCAAACAGCACTATCTCAAGGCGTACCGCAACCGGGTGTGGGACTTGATGGAGTCGTTTGACTCGTTGAATGTCAAGGCGATATCACGTGAGAAAAACAAACACGGCGACATTCTGGCGTACGTTGGAGCCAGGTACGTTCCGGTGACGACGTTGTCCAGAAACCGAAGCCGGTTCGCACTATTTACAGGCCTTCTGTGCCTGATAGGGACACCCACTGGCAGGTGTTCGATTGTGACGAGAGATCGTCACATTTTTGGTTAATGAAGCATGTTCAATCGAGAGTAGAGACCCTGATGACGAGCAATATGAGGGGTTGATACAGTTGAAAAATAATCATGTCCCAAAAGGACTGATTACATTGGAGAGTCTATTTGATCAGAATGACAGAGCTATATCTCATAGGATCAAAGTAGACCCGAAGCAGTATGCCGACCTGGAACTCGAACCTGGTAAAACCATCAAGGTCGGGACAGACTGCACTTCGGAGGAACTTGAGCAGATCAGATCACTGTGCCGAGAGTTCCCCGACATCGTGGCCTGGTGCTACGAGGATTTGAAGGGGTATGACAGAGATGTAATCCAGCATACCATTGAGCTAGAGGATGGCGCCAAGCCATTCCGACAAAAGCAGAGGGCCGTAAATCCGAAAATTGAGGCCATGATGAAAGCCGAGCTCTTGAAGATGCTGGAGGCCAAAATCATCTACCCCATCAAACATTCATCCTGGGTTGCGAATTTGGTGCCCGTGAGGAAAAAGAATGGCGACATCCGTCTCTGTGTCGATTTCAAAAACCTGAATCGAGCCTCCCTCAAGGACCACTATCCGCTTCCCCAAATTGATCAAATTCTACACATCGTTGCTGGAGCCCAGAGATTCTCACTCCTAGATGGATTTTCCGGCTACAACCAGATTTGGGTCAGGGATGAGGACCAGCATAAAACGGCGTTCACCACCAAATGGGGGACGTTCGCGTATCAGCGCATGCCTTTCGGCTTATCCAATGCTGGTGCCACATTCCAAAGGGCCATGGACCTGGCCTTCCGAGAGCTGCTCAATAAGATCATTGTCATCTACCTTGATGACATGACTGTTTTCTCTCACCAAAGAGGGGATCATGTTTCCCACCTGCGGCAAATATTTGAGAGGTGTCGAGAATTCGGCATTTCTATAAACCCGAAGAAGTCTGTCTTCGCGGTAAAAGAAGGTAGGCTGTTGGGACATGTCATCTCGGAGAAAGGCCTCGCCATTGACCCCGACGGAGCGAGATGCCCTCCTTCGCTTGCCGGCCCCAATTGATAAAAAAGGGCTGCAGTCCTTCTTCGGTCGGATTAACTTCGTGCGGAAGTTCATCCCGGACTTCGCACGAGTGATCAAGCCTATGGCCGAACTGCTGAAAAAAGATACAACTTACGAATGGACTGATGAGAGAGAGCAAGCCTTCGAGGAAATCAAGGCTCGAATTGCGCAAGCTCCGGTGTTGATAAACCCGGACTACTCCAAGGACTTCATCCTGTACGCGGTGGGAGAACCGGAAAGTTACGCCGCAGTCCTAACTCAGAAGGGAGACGATGGCGAGGAGCGCCCTATAGCGTTCCTGAGCCAAGTGATTCAGCCGCATGAAGAAAAGTACAACTTTATAGAGCGGCAGGTTCACGCTGTCATGAAATCCCTCCGAAAGTTCAGGCATTTTGTCTCCCAGAGCAAAACAACCGTCTTTGTGATTCACCCGGACGTTCGAAGCTTCATCATACAAGGAGAGCCGGGTCACAAGAGAGCAGGATGGATTGCAAAAATCCAGGAGTTCGACATCGAAGTGCGGCCCACCAAGCTTATCAGAGGCCGAGCCTTGTGTCAGGAGCTGGCCCGAAGCGCTGTAGCCGGCATCTCCGCTTGTAAGTGGGAGGACACAGCAACAAGCATCTACCTAGCCAACTCCTTATCGGAGGAGAGTGATTGGACAGATGAACTGGTGAGATATTTCTGCACCGGAAGATGTCCCGATCACCCGAACGCCTCACAACGAAGGAGATTTCGGCTAGGTGCACTCAAGTACACTCTTCGCCCCGAGGGGCTTTACTTCAAAAATATTGACGGCATCCTGTTGCGGTGCGTCATGAAATCAGACCAGCCCAGGGTCCTCGGAGATTTTCATTCCGGGATGCCTGGAGGTCATCATTCCGCAAGGCCTACGGCCTTAAAAATAATTAGAGCCGGGTACTATTGGCCCACTCTATTTACAGACGCTTATGCGGTCTGTTCCAAGTGTGATCAATGCCAGAGGTTTGTTTGGCGAAACAGAAAAGCACCCCTGCCCCTTCAACCGATTCGAGCCGAGACTCCGTTCCAGCAATGGGGTCTAGACTTCATTGGGGTGATTTCGCCTAATTCCTCTGCCGGACACAAGTTTATTCTTACGACCACCGATTACTTCACACGGTGGGCAGAGGCGATCCCAACCAAAAACGCGGACCAAGAAACGGTCATCGGGTTCCTTGAAAGCCAGATTACCCGCTTCGGGGTTCCGAGTCAATTGTAACGGACAATGGTCCGGGGTTCGCGAGCGGCTGTACTCACGGAGTACACTGGCAAACTTGGCATTTATCACAAAATGTCTTCTAATTACTACCCGCAGGGGAATGGCCTTGCTGAGTCTACTAACAAGAACCTTCTGAAGATCATCAGAAGGACCATCGAAAAGAACAAGCGGACTTGGCATTTACTCCTGAACCGGGCGCTGTGGGCGGACAGAGTTTCATTCAAGAAATCCATCAGAACGTCCCCTTATGCGCTCGTTTATGGAAAAGAGGCTGTCATGCCAGCCCACATTGAAATCCCCGCTCTCTGGATGTTGGACGAAGAGAGAAGCAGCGGAGATCCGGTGGATGACAGACTGTGCCAACTCCTGCAGTTGGAGGAAGACAGAGAAAAAGCTTACCAGGCCTTCACCAAGCATGTTGAATCCACTCAAGGCTGGTTTGCGAAAGGCACCACTGCCCGAGTTTTTGAAATCGGGGACCTGGTGCTGAAGTGGGACTCATTAAAGGCGAAGCCGGGCAACCACGGAAAATTCGATGCCCTCTGGGAGGGCCCCTATCAGATTGCCCGGGTGAACCAGCTCAACGCTTACATACTTCGGGATATGGAGGGTCAGCTCCTGCCTATTCCCGTTAACGGGTTCCATTTAAAAATATACCGTTGTTGAAGGTGTCCCAATGGGCCCTTCCTTGTAACATATTTCCCTTATGCATTTTACTTTTCAGTATGTACAGTTTTCAGCTTTCAGTTTTTCCAGTTTAAGAGCCCAAGTCGGACAAAGGGGAGAAAGCTCTGACTTCGCCCCGAAGTCTGGTGTCGCCTCGAAAAAGAGCGAGGTTCGAAAAATGAGACTGCCCAAGAAAACAGAAAAAATCCGCTAAGTCCGGGTGCGCAACCCGACTTCGCAGCGAAGTCGGGCTGCGCACCTCCCAAAGGGCGCAGTTGGAGAAAGAGCACCAAGAGGGAGTTAACTAGTCGGATTGCGCTATCTTTCAAGGCGAAGTCTGACTTCGCGCGGGGTGGGGGGCCAAGATCTTCGCGAAGTGTGAGATGCGCCCCGTGTTTCGGGCGCAGCTCGGGTGGCTCACTAAAGAAAAAAAGCAAAGGCAGAAGGGACTAGCTGTAAGTGCGGACTGCGCCCGGTTTGCGGGCGAAGTTCGAGCTGCGCCCACTCAAAGGGCGCAGCTGGAAGGTGAAAGAAGCAAAGAAAAGAGGCAAGTGTCGGTTCGGACTGCGCCCGATTTTGGGGCGAAGTCCGATTGCGCCCTGTTTCCTGGGCGCAACTTGGATAGGTTTATGAAAATAAATAAAAAATTAATACTCCAAGTGTGGGCCCAGGGCGCCGTCCGAAAAGTGCAAGGTTGGGTTAAAGGCCAAAAAGTTTTATCTTGAGGAGTGTGCCCAGGTAGCGGCGGTGACGTTAGCAAAGGCACGACGTCCAAGGGCAGTTCCAAGCGTTGCACGGCTTTCAACGAAAATGCAATTAAGAAGGCAAGGCGCGGCGGCCAGGGTGCGTTTTTCAAAGGACATTCCTTGCACGGCCGCCGAAAAACATAACGCTGCCACAAGCCAGCCGACCTACCCCCTCTTGCGCACCATTAATGACGCTGTCATTATCATTTAAAGGAGGTCTGGTGCGCCCAAACATGCCAAATCGTGCAGATTATTCCTGTGACAGCGAAATATTCTGCAGACGTCCAGAAATCTCAATCATTGCTTTTTCGAAGAGATGGACAAAGGAAAGTTGCCAGTACAAGCTCAGTCCAGCGAGGAGCGCGAAAGTGGGGATTTCCCGCAGACAGATGCTTTCAGGGGTGAGACGCCGCAAGATCAAAAGTCAAAATCCCGGACAAAGAAGGTACAGCGTGGGCAAGCCCCACCACCACCGGTTAATTACCTGTCCGGGTACAAGGACGGCTCATTTTCCATGAGCCTGACTAAGCTGCGGATAAATGTGGAAAGTTGGGCAGATAAAGTTTCGCCCTCTCACCATTTCGGAGCTGCGTACAAGTCGAACCTTCATCGGTTCTTGTGCCCTCCTGTCCACCAATGCCCGGAGCTGGTCGACATCATTGTCAGACATTACAGGCCAGCTACCCGGCAAATTTGCAACTGCAGCGGAAAACCCTTGTTCGCACTCCGCAGAGAGACCGTCCAGCCGGCCTTCGCCCCGGGGTTGCAGTATGACTCCAGCGCGATTGTTAAAAGGATAAATCTTGGCGAGCAAGCGGGGCGCTTTACGCATACAAAAAAGATGAGGGATTTCCTCAACTCAGAGCTGAACGCCCCGCTCGCAGCTGGACAATGGCCAACCGGCCCCATACCCCTGGAGAGGTTTCAAAGCAAATACATATACACCATCCTGGCATGGGTCCTCGGTTGCGACTCTGATCAGCTGGTACGGCCGTACCAGCTAGCGCTGGCAGAATGTCTCCTGTGCGGAGAATCTTATGAGCCTGCAGCGCAGAAAAGTGGGAAGCGCCCAATCTTCTTCGACTGGGCGGACTGGCTTGCATACGCCATTCACTCCAGCCTGGTCAAGCTACAGAAAAAGCAGTCAACTGAATTTCGGTTCAGTTCCTTCTTGGCTTGGCTATGTTTGTATCACTTGCACTCCCGGATGCCGATCCCTAACCTGAAGAAGGAAAATGAGAAGGGAGAGCCACGGCCCGTCTATGAATGGACGGATGACCTATACCGGAAAGGGTCTTACTACAAGTTTAACTTCAACTTTCTGGGCTTGGTCATGTCAGTCTTCAACGATGGTGAGATCCCTCGCCCCCCGCAGGAAATGACAAACTATTTGCTGAATCACAAGCTCGGGGACGTTTTTAGACTGACGCAGGGGATCGTGGTTAGAATCTACGGATTCAAGGGCAAGCCTCATCTGCTGCCCTACTGGTGCACGGATCATCAGTTTGGGATGGAGGTTGCGCGGCAGATGGACTATGTTGAAGAAGAGTTCGGCCAGGGAAAGAAAAAGGGCCATATCTTTCAATATCCTCTTTCCTGGGCGAACGTTGAAATATCGGAGATAGGACAGCATGTCTATCTCGAGCGGGAGCTCTTTGACATTGGTCTGATTCTGCTGCCGCAGCGCTGGAAGTACGACCCACACGGGATAAGGGGAAGGTTTGCACATATCTGCCCCCGGGCGGATATAATCGAAGACAGATGCGATGTGGTCCATATTGACCTCGACGGGAGATTGACTCGATGGAAGCATGGCCTCCTTGGCAGGAGTTTTACTGCGAGGAGGTAGCCTATGACCCAGAGCGAAACCCGGACCACAAGTTCACTTCTCCGGGATTTAAGAAACTCATCGCCAAGCTAGCAGGCCTTAACTGGCCAAAAGAAAAAGTTGTTGAATCTTTGGAAGATGAGGTGCCGCACGCAGCACGATAAATCCATCAGGAGGAATCTGGCCGTTGATGATGATTTTTCAGCTCTATATGACCAGCACATTGGCAGCTGGCGGCCTTTCGCATTCCGAGATTACGTTCCCCGAGGTCCCTTTGAGGGTTATAAAGGGGGGTCTTCCTCCCAGCAGTTGTACACTTTTACAACTGCCAGTGCGGGCCCAGCAGATATCCAAGTGGACCCAATGCAGCCTGTTGCTTCCAAGGTGGTGCCTGAAAAGGCGCGAAAACTAGCCAAGTCAGCGCCCGAGGTGACTCCTCAGGCACAAAAGATGCCAGCACCACTAGCGCGCGGACCGGCCGCGGCAGATCTTCTGCAAGTCAAACCCCGGTACAAGTTTACCGTGGGAACATCAGCGCCCGCTGCACCTACTTCATCTCCTCCTTCCAAACCAGCCATTGCTCCAGAAGAGAAAAAGAGGAAGAGAGTTGATAAGGTCAGGCGACCTAGCCTGACGGTGCAGCAGTCAGTCGCAGAGCCGCAGCCGCGTCCAGCCGCTCCAGAGATTGTTTCTCTGGATAGTCTTGAGCCAGCCGCCGGAACCAGAACCGCAGACATCCATCCAGCATCGGCTCAGGCGGAGCCCGCAGGTACGTCCGCTGCCCCGCTCCCTCAGATCCCATCTGGCCCTACTCCGACTCCATCTCCCGCTCAATCCGAGCAAGCCGTGGCCGCATCTTCTTCTCCATCTCCACAGCCTTCTAGTGGCCACCATTCTTTCGACCAGTTTGCTCAGGACCCCAACGCCTCTCTATCCCTGAGTCAAACCCCAAACCCTTCACCCGTGGTTAGTGCTGAAGCTGCGCCTTCACCGTTACATCCATTGCCTCAGCCGCTTGAAACCCTTCCAGCATCAACCGCTCCGCTCTCCGCTCCCCGGTCGCCCTCAAAAGCGGCCGTTCCTTCCAAAGTCCTTCCGGTTTTTCCTACTTCCCTGTTCGCAGGAGAGATGTCACAGCAGAACCCTAGGCTGGGGGAACCGGACTTCATGGACGATCTCCAGAACACGGACGATTTGCCTCTGGCAACAAGAGCCGTAGACTATCCTATCTCTTTCCTCCAAAATTTGAAGCGGAGGAGACCTGAGGAGATAGCCGCCCCGGTAAAGCGCACCAAGTTTGATTTCGAGAGGAGAGTGCTCACGACAGAAAAGATAACTCCAAAAGTGAAGAAGCCTCTCCGGGAAATGACCAGGGCGGACTACGAGCTTCGAGAGAAAGGAGAAGAGCTTTGACGATATACACCCGCAATACGAGATTCATGGAATCCTTCGTAAAGCGGATAATCTCCTTGTCAAAAATCTGGAGGAACAGGAAGAGCTTTTCCGGTTGCAGGACAAAACAAGACAGCTTGAAGAGGACCTATCTAGGTCCACTGAGCAAGTCGGAATCGGCGCAACGAGAAATAGATGAATTAAAAGCCCGGCTGGCCGCTTCTCGGCAAGAAGCCGCAACGGAAAAGCGAGGCAGCCTTGGAGCAGATTTCTCAGCTCCAGGAGTCTTTGAAGCAGGCGCAGTCGCAATCTGCAGAGAAAGCATCTCAAGCGACGGTCTTTTCAAAGAGCAAAGTTAAGGAGATGCGGGCTGATCTGCTGCGGGGATGCAAGCCCCACACATATAAAGCTATGTCGGTCCTGGATTTCGCATCCAGGATCCAAGAAGTTTCTGCCCAGGGAAAGCCTGTGGTAGAGGAGGCCGAACGCCAGGCGAAGCAATGGCTGGACCTGGCGATAAATCTTCAAGAGCGCGAGCGCGATGGCCTCCAATTCTCCCCCATGTCCTCATTCGCTGCAGAATGGGCAGATGCAAGGGTAACCTTGCATAAATATTTTAAGAAAGCAGAAGAGGTGAGGGTTGCCAGACGAATGCTGGATGCATTCGAACATGAAAGAGACATTTGTATGGCTCCCTTTCACGCTCTCTCTGAACTAGGGTGCCCGGGCTTTGTTGAGAATGGTGAGTTTCTCACCCACGAGCAGGTGAAAAAGAATTGGCGGTCCTTTGAGGCAGATACAGCTGAAATCGATAGCCTGGACCAAGCCAATTCAAGAAAGTCGGGTCACCCAGATGGTGTCCAAGTCTTTGCAAGATCAGCTCCTACTTCCAGGAGCTGGGAAAGAGATACCTCACCATCGACTTGCACGCGGTCGCTGCATTCCACGCAGCATTAGAAGAAGTTGCCGACCGCCGACCCTTCGAAGCAGAAGCCTGGGGCCAAGCCCAGGCCGCATACAAGCGCATCTGCGAGGCAGAAGCCAGCGCTGGAGAGCATTCGGAAGGCGAATCCGAGGAGGCAGCTGCCGGAAGTGGATCTGAAGAACAGTTGCCGCGAGGAGAACGGTCAGAGCAGCAGAAGGCAGGGGAGGTAAGTTCCTCTGCACCCAATGGATGAAGGCATGGATTCTTTGCGCCGAGGCGAGCTCGACACCCCGCGAGCCGCCAAGAATGTTGTCACATTTTGCACGGGGTGCAATGTTTTCAATTTTTGTAACAGTGCTGCTCTTCCCTTTCTCTCCTCCTCTCTTTCCCCTTTCTTTTCTCTCCCTTTCTC
The DNA here is from genome assembly GCA_028583015.1 of Wollemia nobilis. NCBI lineage: Eukaryota > Viridiplantae > Streptophyta > Pinopsida > Araucariales > Araucariaceae > Wollemia > Wollemia nobilis. The sequence continues at coordinate 94,155 of JAQPPZ010004555.1, read as the reverse complement.
TCTCTTCCCTACATTCTCATTCTTCCCTCTTTCTCTTGAGCCCCTCAGTCAAAATCTCAAAATGACAGCAGTTGCCCTGAAAAATGGCTAAGTATCAGGGCGCAATCCGACTTCGCAGCGAAGTCGGAGTGCGCCCTCCAGTTGGAGCGCAGCAGGAATGCAAACTGCGCAGTGCGACAAAATCAGCCAGAAAATTCTAAGTGTTCAGGGCGCAATCCGACTGCGCCCTGCTTTCTGGGCGCACTAGGTAACAGGCTGGCAGGAAAAATGACTAAGTGTTGGGGCGCAACCCGACTTCGCAGCGAAGTCGGAGTGCGCCCCTTTCCGAGGCGAAGTCCGTACGGCGGTGTAAATCAGCTTCCACCGGTGCGCAACCCGACTTCGCAGCGAAGTCGGAGTGCGCCCTTTGACCGGTGCGCAGTAGGGAGACAAACTCGAGAATTTGACTAAGGCATGAAAGGCCTCCCCAACTGCGTTGTTTTCTGCCTGCGCAACCCGACGGCGCTCGATCCTGGGCGAAGTTGGATAAAGCGCCTTTCAAGGCGAGACACGTGTCAAGCGACATCATCCGACAAGTGTCCAACTTTGGGATCCGAGCCGAGACGTGCCGAGCACAAGGACAAGCATGGGATGCACTACTTATGCCAGTTGCTGCCTTTAAAGCTGATTGGAGGTTCTACCTGCCTCAGCTACCCGCATTCCTGCCGACGAGAAGTTTTACCTAACGCGCTGCCACACATCCGTACAGCCTTCAGGGAGACCATCTTGCAAGTACAGTCTGCCAGACAAAGGTCAGCATCAGCAATTCCACGGCTGCTTTTGTCAGCTAATGTTTGACTGGGACTTTGTGCCCATTAATGTAATCGGGGGGTTCTCATGCTATAAATACCCACCACATTTTCATTGTAAGGTGGTGGAAGGGGAATGTCTGTTAGGGAACCATTGTAGCTGTGCTTCTGCTTCTTAATATAAAGTATATACCTGGCTCTGTTCTACTACTTTTATTTTTTATGCTGCCTCTCTTTTGTCATATTTCTTGTGTCATTGCTCGCTGTTGTGCTGAACTCTGAACTCCAGCATTTGATGGCCAAGTACTCCTGTACTTCATAGATCAGAGGATACATAGAATAAATTAGGTAGCAGTTCCTTCAGTCGTGTGTTATGTTTATGTTGCTGTCCATAGTGGTGATTGATGCATTGTCGTGCTGTTAGTTCTCCTTGTAGGGAGAATGTTTGCTAGGGGACCATTGTAGCTGTGCGTACACTTCTCTGCATAACACATATACTTGGATCTGACATTTCTTGGTTACGTTTTGTATTTATGTTGCTGTCCGTAGTGGTGATTGATGCATTGCCGTGCTGTTAGTTCTCCTTGTAGGGAGAATGTTTGCTAGGGGACCATTGTAGCTGTGCGTACACTTCTTTATATAGAACGTATACTTAGATTTGGCGGTTTCTGGTTATGCTTTGTATTTATGTGGCAGTAAGTAGTGGTGATTGATGCGTTGCCGTACTGTTAGTTCCCCCCACCCAACTCCAATCACATCTGTAAATTCTTTCCGCATTTTTATCTCTTTCCTGCACTCTCATCTTAAACCATAAAACCCCACAGGAAGCCGGCCTTCTCCGGAGATTGGCACGGAAGGCATTCCTTCCTTCCGGCCTTTCAATGTTGGTTTGCGGGTCCTAAGGGCGCAATAACGACAAATCCTTTCCTCATGGCAGATTCGTGACCAACAGTTCTGAATGCATTTCCAAAACTGTTGTTCTGTCTTTTTCATCATCACTAAAATCATCCTGGTTCCCTGTTATGCATGATTCCTGCAAAAAGGCATTTTTTCCAAACTCAAGGGTCTCAACTTCACTACTGTCCTCAACTTGATTTGGCTGCAACAAGTCACTGTGTTTGTTGTTTCCATAGATGTGACCAAGAGTCCAAGCCTCTTGACATGTGAAACAACGTTGCTCTTTCCTAAGCTGATTCTTGCTGATTCGCGGAAGACCTGCAACCTGTGAACCATAAGAATCAACTTTCTTTTCTGTCAACTGCTTTTTCAACCTTTCTGGGGCAGCAAGCTCATCTGTTCCAGATTTTACTTCAGTTGATGAGTGTGGTCTCAACCACTCAGGATGCTCTAACAAAGTTGTTAGATTTTTCTGGTATGCCATAAAATTTTGCTTAAATTCATTCAGAGCTTTTTCAATTTTCACACTGAACTCATCATCAAGTGACCTCACAGGTACCTTCGGAAGGAAAGTAGGAAACTGCCTGTACATCCCTGAACGCGGGCAATATGTTATTTTACTATTCATCTCTGCACTCTGAACTGATCACAAGCCTTAACTGTAATATCCCCTACTGGATTTAACCCAACACATGCAATCTCGCACTCAGATTCAATTTTTCAAACAGTTTGCTGCTGATGGTGATCTGTAAAATCTGTTCTATTGTTTCCAGAAATTCTGATCTCTTATAGAGATTTTTCCCAAATACTTCCCTTACTATTCAAGGTTTTATTATATTGCAGCAGTAAGGTTCGGATATTTGCTTAAGCATTTGACTATCAGCTCATATAATTATTTATTTCATACATAATACCAGAACAACAGACATTTTTATCAAATAATGAAATTTATATGCAAATATACAAGGAGGCAAAGTCTAAATTATATTGCAGCGGTAACAATGCTGACCTGTGATTTGAGGGTGTTGAATGATACATCTAATTTCATAGATCCGTAGCTTCAATCCTGAGATTACATAACTCTATCAATCGCTGGAAATGGATGCTCAGGGAATTTATATGATAAATATTCCCAATTTATCCCGTGACAATCTATATTTATTACATGCAGCTGTATGAATGAAAATTGCGATGCCGTTATGTTTCCTTCAACTGGTGTTGCTCTGTTTCGTAAACAATCCACAAAATCCCTCTCTTCGTCATCAATTAATAATCCTTAATATCCATGTCGTTGAATGAGCTTCTGCCAGAAAAATAACATTTGCGGCTCCTGAATGTTCTAATGAAATATACGATGCCAAGGACAAATGTTATTATGTGAAATCCGAAATCCAACTTTAAACTTGCATAATCTCACTGCTGCGTGACCATTTCAAAGGGAGACACGACACCTAAAAAATAATCATCGGCTCTTTGTAAAAAATCCAACTTTGACGGCAGCAAAGGAAAACTCACACGGACTCCCAATAATAATAATGCCAGCAAATAGCCCTTAAATCAAACTGCACAACACTCTGAATATATATTTTGCAAATTTAATCGATGTCTCTAAAAAAAATTCTTGAAATTATCTACGCTGTAAAAACTCTGAAATTTCTCCAAATGTTGCTTGTGAACACAAATCCTCTAATTTCTGCAACTTTCACAATCTTGATAAACCAGAAATTTGTCTTCGAACTACCCAACAGGCTGGCAGAAAAAACCAGCTCTGATACCACTGTAATAACCCTCCCTATCTAGTTCTCTAGGGGTTTGCCAATTCTTAACCTTTTTCGTGAATTTTTTATATACAAAATCACAAACACAGAGCAATCCAAAATTCTCAAAAATATTGTTTTATTCTTATATCAAAACTAGGGCACAAATTACAATGCAAATACCTCAAATGCTGATGAAACCCTAGCTGCTTCGTACTCTATAAATGATGATGAAGGCTCAGCCCTTCTGATGTGAATACTGTGTGGTGTCCCAGCTCCAAATATTCCCTGTATAATCTCTGAATGACCCTGTGTGGTAACCCAACTCCATAAGTCTTTAAAACTGAAGTCCAACTGCAATCCCTATGTGGAAATGCCCAGATTGACTTGAGGGTAATCTTGCAACCCCGAAGCCAATGTCCCTGCAAGAGGTTGTCGTCTCTCACAAGCTCCAGAATCTCTGTAAATGGCTCTGCCAGAGAGTCCTCCAAAAAACCAGAGAGAAAAATAATAATCTTCGCATATCCCCAAATGAACTCAAATCCTCCTTTTATCTCCTCCATAGGTCGACTTAGGGTTAGGTCACTTTTAGGGTGGGCAAATATAATTTTATCAATTTTTAATTCCACCTTTTTTCTCCTTAATTTATTCACCCCCTTATGCCTAGGCTTAACGACTTTTTAAGTCGTCACTTAAAATGGCCCCTTTTAAGTATAAAATGATTTTATAATAAAATAAAGTCACTGACTTTACAAAATTAAATTAAATAATCACTTTATTAATTTTATCTTTGACCATTAAAATTTCCAACCTCTGCCCATCCGAATTGAAATCCGCGAATGGTTTTGGACACCCATTTCATTGAAGAATATCACTGCACTGTCTGTTGTCCACTGAAACCCTAAAAACGGACATGGCTAAAAATAGTAACTTTGATCAAACAAATCTCCGAATGAGCCCAAACGACCATCAATCAATAGCTCTCTAGGTATTGACAAAGATTTTGATATCTCCAATGGCTCCCCTCCATCCGACTTAGCCTACGGGAGCTCGTGTATAGGCTAATCTGCTCTGCACTTGACTGCGTAGAAAAGGGGACATTACAGTCCCCAACCTTTTCTCTTCGTCGGCATACTTCTTTTTCCTGATTGGAGTAGTCAGCTTAGTTAGTGCCATCACATGAGCCCACCGCCATATCATAGGTTGATGCTTCAGGATTACTCTTGGCGAATTCAATCCAAGAAACCGCATCTTCTCTTCCAGAACAGCATTCATCATCGAGGCAATGGCATGAAAAGCCATCGAGAAGTTCTTAGAATAACGCATCAAATCTCTAATGTGATAAGGCCATTCCATCCATTATCCCTTCCATGTATTGGATAAGCCAAGCAAGCATCTCAGACGATCTCTACTCCCCTAATAATTTGGACATCACCACATTCATAGCACACTGTAGCTCCAAGTTCTTCAATTGGCTGCTCTTCAACCCTTAACTCCCATGCTTCAACATCTTAATCGCCTCTTTTGGGATGATATTAGTGATCCAACACATGATTTCTTGCCATTGGTGCAAATCCACTATGTCTTTTGTCACCGGTATCCCTAAAGATGACAAGCCAAATGTCTTCTAAAACTAAAGCCAGTGAAAAGACTACGTGCACCTCGCAATCACCAATCATCACTTGACTCGTGATGCCGCTCATCGTAAGTCCTCAGTATCTGCAACAAATGATCCTTGAAAAACTCTTTCAAAATTTGGGATCTGTAAAATGTGGACGCCTGCATTCTTGAATGCAGTCTTCATTGGGTGTTCACGATGCATCTCATTCCACTAGTTTCAGCAGAGTTCTCCTGCTGGCTACTGCCACGTCATCTCGTGTAAAGGTATTGGCATCCTTTATTTTGCTTTTGTCTTCTCCTCAAGTATAATTTTTGTCTCTCGTCCTCATGGAGTACTCGTCTTTGGCCTATCTTCATATTCTCTCTCTCGTTTCGCCTCTCTTGGACGTACGCTTTTTGCAAGTCCTTGTCATGCAGTGACACCCACTACTCCGCATGAATGAGATCTCGACTACAACCTCGGTCCCACTGGAGCTCTCCTTTGTTGCTCCACTACTCGATCGACGATGCTTGGTCTCTTTTGATGCTTCCGATCTTCAACAACCATGACCAACTGCAGTCGTATTTGTACAACCTACTTGCACAACATTGTCATTCAACTCCCTATCCGTACTACATATAATTGAATGACACTGCAATTGTACGGTGCTTGCACTGGAATGGCCCCATAGTTTGCTTCTGCACTTGAACGGTTGTATTATCAACCTCACCCGACACAAGGTTACTGCTTTTACAATGACCTTCACGTGACTTTGCACGGTGTTCTTCCTACTCGCCTTTTGCACGTCTCCTGCATCAGCCTGTCGTCCGATCTCACCTCCTCACTCATAAGACTTATGCAGCAATCTACTCCTTGTGCTTTTGCTAAAAAATCTTCACCCTTACCCTAATAGCTGCAACTACAAATTCTTCCTTGCAAGCAACTTCTCCACCTCAAGGTTATTTTACAATCTTCTCCTTCTTCAACGTTCATGCACTCCTTTGTGTTGCACCTTCATCGTCGCTTCCATCCTCCACCTTGCGCACTCCCATCAGCCCCTCTCCTTTTAATTGCACTAGTCCGCTCTCCTGCTGGAATGAATAACCAGCCATAACCCAATGCGCCTTAATAATCATTTGGAGGGAAAACCATTGCACCTACATGTATTAACTGTCGGGTGAACATCAATTCCCCACCTCGCACGTTCTGCATGCACTTTCTTGTTTTTGTCTTTTTCTATTTTTTTTTTTTGGATTTTAATTATTTACAAGGGGATTTTCCGTCATCTAACATTAGGTATGAGGGTATCGTACAATTCGTACTATCGCTCCTAGTGCCACCCCAATTGCCCATTCTATCATCGGATCTATTTTCTCTTGCCGACAAGGATCTTCCAGTCAATTTGTCGTTCCATCACCTCCATTTGCATGGCGATATTCTTGCACGACAATTGTACGACATTCTACCCTTCCATCTCTTTCATTTGAACGGTCTATCACCTATACAACATTTACTTGTACGGCCTTCATTTGTCCAACCTCCACTTGTACGACCCTCTACACTTCTTGTTGTATGGTCGTCTATTGTGCAGGTTCCTGTCTTGCTATTCTAGGATGGCGAGCCATAGCCCTCTTTATTTCCAATCTGCTTTGTCATTTTTGTTCCTCCCTTATCCGATTTCACTCCTAATTAGTTCTTACTTTCCGTTGTTGCCTTCCCCCTTGTGACGATTGTCCTATTTCAAACCTACTCCTTTGTTCATTTCTTTCCACCGAGCAAGCCTCCATAACGTGAGACTACTTGTTTCCTCATGGCTGTCCAAGGTTCGTTCATCCTCTTGGTCCCTTAACCGTCTGTTTCGACGACGTCTTTGGTTCCGATGCGAACCACGAGGCGGTCCGGATGGGCCATCCTAATGATCATGCAATAATTGGTTGTTTTGTACACAAACAGAGAATGGTCCTTGCAGGCCATCTAACTGACCACATGGGCTAGAAGTAGTTTAAGGAAAAATCCTTCCCCTCAAACTACCGAGAGGTAGACCAACCAAAATTTTCCCTTGGCTGGGCAACCTTAGACAACCAAGAAGACTTGACAGTCTCCCTATGTTGCCTAAGTTACTATTTCTTGCATAAGTATTGGGGTACTTAGTAATCCTTGCGAACTACTCGGCTCCTCCTCCTGCAACAACCATTGTCAGCATATCGTCCAATCTCCTTCTAGTTCGTCTTCCTTCCTCACAGAGTTATTTGTGCATTCCTTCTTTCTTATGACTGGGGAACTAGTTGAGCTCTTGTCATGTTCCTCCTAGATCATCGCATCAATGGTGAGCTCCAAGTGCTACTACTAGTATTAATATTAATTATATACAAGCTTGTGGAAGAACTACTCAAGTTTGTGGAGAATAAGCTATTGTTATCTATCTGCCTACCATCCCCTTCCTGAGATGTAGGTGTTTCAAAAATATCTCCCCACAATATCTAAACCGTTTTTGCTCTAGTCAACTTGCATTGTTCAAGATCATTGAACTTTTCTTGTCTTCTAACTTCCCTTTCATTAGGGCTTTGCAACGTGCTATCAAATTCTTAAACAATTTGTTCCCTCATTTACGCATTGTACCTTCGCAAAGTCTCGTACTCTTCCTGTAGCATTTGTGTTTCCCAACGTATCATCTATTGTAGGAGATCAAATTGTGTCGGCCACGTCATCTCCTCTCGTTCATTGTCTTCACTCTGAGGTTCGTGATTGGCTGGCTCTTCTCCATTAGCCATAGCCAACAATCGTTGTTCTTGCTCTTCCTTTGTTCCTAAGAATGTCACATGCACCCATAACCTTCTACGTTATGTTGGATGTGGTTCCAACTCCTGCTCAATGATGGGTTGCTCACCATCTGCTATCCTACACAACCACCCCAGGTGCATTTCTTCATCTTCCTATCTTGCACCCTATTCTTGATTGGTCCGACTAGGTTCTCCTCTTTCCTGGACCCGTATTCTTTCAAAATTGTCTAAAGACTGTTGTGGTGCTCCAACTAGTCTTCCTATGGTCTCTTCCTCCGATGATCCAAAATCAACCATATTAACTTGTGCTTTTACTTTATATGGCTTTAACTTCAAACCATTGACCGTATTTGGACACTGCATCCCATCTAAATTTTGCAACCTTATTGCACCATTATCCATTATTTCCACCATTTGGAAGGGCCCAAGCCATAGGGTCTTCAACTTCCCTGGCTTATTTCTCTCTTGCCATTGAATTTTAGCACTAAGTCACCTGTCTTCAACTTCATTCTCTTGAGGTGCTTATCATGCCATAACTTCCTCTACCATTGGGTAATCTTTGTTGCCCATTGAGCCATTACTCGCCTCTCATCTAGTTGTACTAGTGCCACAAGCCTCTCCTCTAAGTCGTCCAAACGGTTTTGTACTGCCTCCCTCAAACTAGGTACCAGGAACTCCAATAGCACTACTACCTCCTACCCATACATTAACTGGAATGGTGTATGGTTCATAGTTGGCTTAAAGCTTGTCCTGTATGCCCATAGGACAACTAGCAATCTTTCTTCCCAATCAACTCCTTCCACTCCACATGTCTTGTATATGATTGAGACCAGGACCTTGTTTGTAGCTAATGCTTGTCCATTAGCTTTGTAGTAATACGAACTCAACAAAAAATAAAAGATCTTGAACTCTATGGTTAAGTTTTGAATAATATCATTGACAAAGTATCCCCTATTACTCATCAATTGCAAGGGAATTCCGAATTTTGTAATCACTTATTCATATAAGAATCGGGTTGTACTTCTTGCAAAATTATCTGGTAGGGCCGGTGCCTCTACCCATTCAGTTGCTACTATAATGTATTGGCACATCCTCCTTTAGCTTGTCTTCAATGGTCCGACAAAATCCAAACCCCATCGCTCAAACAATTCTTGCGGTTGTGAAGGATGTAGTAGCATGAAATCTCTCTGCAACAACTTCCCTGTTCGCTAGCATGTATAACATGCTTTTACATACTGAGCATCGAGATAAAGAGTAGGCCACCATGGCTTTGCCAACAGTACTTTCCTTGTTGCATTTGGCCCCGTGTGTCCTCTTGTTAGTCCCTCTTGTGCTTTCAATGTCATGTTTACTTCTTCCTCCATCACACATCTCCACAAAATCCCATCAGGTCCGATTTTATCCTGCAATCAATTGAAACAGTGCCAACTTGATAATGATGCGACGTCATTCTGCTACCATCATCTCCTTTGGCAGCTCTCCCATTGACAAATGTTCCCCAACATACTTGTACCAAGTTGGTATTGCATTTACCATAAACAAATGAGCATTGTGGAATTCGTCTAGTATCTCTCCTTTAGCAGGTTCTCCTGAGCAAATCCGTGACTACTGATCCGCTATTACATGTTTCTTCCCCGGTATCACCACTACCCGAAACACAAATTCTTCTAACATGAGGAGCCACCTACTCACTCACCCATATATAGTCGGCTTGTTGATCAAGTAAAGCAATGCTTGATGGTCAACATAGAAGGAAGGGGTGGGGATAATGTTTTATGCTATACCATTCCTAAGGCTTCTCTCTCTGTAGTGCTGTAATTTTTCTCTGCTCTAGACAACAACCAACTCAAAAAATAGATGGGCTAATCAAAGCCCAAATTGCCCCTCTTGGGCCAACACACATCCAATTGCAAAATTTTATGCATCAACGTAGACATGAAATTCTTTATCCCAATCTGGAAATACCAGAAAGAACACGCACACCAACTTCGTGTTAACCCCTCAAAGGCCTTTTGATGTTCCTCTGTCCACTTGAAAGGAACATTCTTGCGTGTGCGAGTACTTGTGAAAAGTACATGATGAACCTTCGATAATACCCAACCGTTCCTAAAAAATTTTACCAAATTGATGTCATATGGCTCTTCCATGCCCATTACAACTCGTACCTTGTCAAGGTCTATCTTCAAACCTTCCTTACGATGGTCCCATTTTAGGAACAAACAACTTGCATTTGTTTGGATTTAATCCCAGACGAGCTCTTCTGTATAGGCTCATGCATTCTTCCAACGATTTCAAATGCTCATTTTTTCTTCCATATAGCGACCAATCATCTAGGAAGATCTTAAACTTCCCTCTGGACATACTAATATGGTTATACCTTGAGAGCCCATCCAACAATGAATAGATCTCATGTCTTGCTACTTCCTCCAATATGGAATCTGTAAAAGGAATTGGAAAGAGATCCTTTATTGTTACGACATTCAAGCTTCGTAAACCCACACAAATATGGATCTGGCTTGCCTCCTTCAAGGTGATTACCATAGGTGACACCCACTCACTGATTGTCATTTTGAAGATAATGCCCGCATCTAACATCTCAATTTCTGTATTCACCAAGGCTGCATACTTTGGGTTCATTCTTCATGGCCTTCTTCGTATTGGTTGCACACCTTGAATTAATGGAATTCGGTGTACGCACAACTCTATTGAGATCCCCTTCATATCCTTATATATCCATGCAAATGCATCCTTATATTGCAAGAAAATTTGTAAGTTGATGCTTTTACCACTGGGTTCCATTTATCTCCATAGTGAATGAGCTTCTCTTCTCCTTGTTTGATGAGGTTCACTTGCACCATCTTTGGTCCTTCATATTGTATGATGTCAAGTTCTTTTGTCGCCTTGAGTACATCGATCAGATGGGTTGGTTTCTCATCATTCACCGCATCTCCTACCGTGTACTCTGCAAATTTTTTGGTAAATTTCCATTTCTCTTTTCCTCCCTCCTTTAGTGCAGATTTCCTTTTCTTACTAGACTCGTCGACCTCTTGTATAGTATTTTTCTTCTCATCATGGTTTTCTTCTTCCGCGTGGATACAAAAACAACGTAGAAGAAAAATTTCAAAGTCCTCCATTTGCCAATGGAGAAGCCCATTATCAGAGTGTTCATCCTCCATACTGTCTTGAAGTTCCAACACACCTCCCTCATTAGGCTCATATCCGTTGTCTTCATCTGACGACGAACTTCCTGATTCATCAGATGTTGTAATGTCTTGACTAACGGATTGAATCTTAAAGTTTATCATGTACTTGTGTTGTCCCTTGTTAAATGTTAGGATGTTCCTTCTCACAATTATGGTTCACTTTTGCCATCCTCAGCCATCCATGTCGTAGCAATGCATCATAAGGTGGTTTTTGCATTGTGATCACTACAAAATCCATGACAAAATCTTGGTCGACAATTTTCACTTTTTGATTTATCAGTACACCTTTCATCTCTACACCATATTGGTCGCACCCTACAAACAAAAGGTTGAGACCACAAAAATGGTGCTCCAATATCCTTCCAGGCCTTCTCTGGCATCACATTAACACTACACCCTCCATCCACAATTACTTGTGTCAACTTATGATTCAACAGCTCTATGTGAATCAATGTCGGTTTCTTTCCTACCCCAATCATCAACACAATGGGGTCAATGAAATGATCCTTCTTGATCACAGCCACTTTTTGACATCTTGGCTCCACCACCTTCTTTGTGCATGTGATCTCTCCTACCTTTGCATATAGCTCAAGTATTGTGCCAAGTAGATTGGACACTTTTACTTCCACTGTTGTGTTCAGCACTTGTGCCACCAACTATTCTGTTAATGATTGTTTCCTTGGAACTTCTTCTATAGCAATCAGCTTCTTTGATTTTCTCTCCTAGAGGAGTCTCTCTTGTTTGGACATTTCCATTTCTTCCTCAATCAAATCATGTGCTACCTGCCACCTATCCTTCTCCTTGGTAGAGCTTGGATATTGCTTAGTTTCTTCGTCTGAGCTCTCGTCATTGCAAGCACATGTTTGTATTTGTCTTGTTGGTTTACTAAAGGTTCTTCAATGTCAACATTCTGGATTCCACTAGAACTTGCTTTCTTCGGGCATTTCACTTCCTTGTGATTGCCTGGTTTGCACCATCTACACATGCGCATGTTATTGTTTCCATTTGCTCCTCCCGCTTGTGGGTTCTGACAATATATCGCAAAATGTCCCCACTCTTGGCAATTTCTACATTGGATAATAGGTCTACCATCCTAGTCATATTGTAATCGACTCTGACCACCTTGTCGATTACCTTGTTGGGACTATCTTTCGCCACGACAATTGTTTCTATAACCTCCACTCGTCGCCCCTTGTCCATTCTTAGAAGTATTTGGTTTTCCTTTATTTTCTTCCTTCTGCATTGTCATAGTTTGACACCTTGCACTCCTCAGGTTGAATGGACATTCTACTACTGCGTGTCCCATCACTTCGCATGTATTGCAATATGCATTTCTCGGACAATTTATATTCATGTGCCCTTCTGATTTGCAATTTGAGCACCACATTTCTTTCTTTTCCTTCTTTTTCTCGCCTTTCACTTCGTTGGTCATTCGTTCAAAGTCCTTCATTGATTGGATTGCTATGTGCAAGTCTTCCTTGTCACTATCAAATTCATCGCTTCTGAAGTGGCTTATTCCTATCACCATTTGTTTTGCTTCACTTTCTAAATTCCTCGTTCTTTCATATGCTTCTTCATATGTATGGGTGGTATTATCTTCTTCTTCTTCTTCTTCTTGTAATGTGGTAGTAATCCACAAAGAACCATATCTTTTGCAATCCGTTTGCTGGTTGCATCTCCATTTTGTCAATAAGTTGCTTCAGTAATTTATTGTAGGACTTTATATCTTCGTCCTTCTTTTGCTTAGTGGAATATAACTTTCCTATGATCTCCGTATCATCTTGCAATAATCTTAATTCCTTCTTGAATTCAGCCACTAAGTCTGCCCAAGTTGTGAAGGCGTTCATTCTCTCCATCTTCAAATGCCAATCAATTGTAATTCCTTGCAATGTAGTTGGAAACAATTGTAACCATGCAGTTGGATTAGCCATCCCATTAGCTCTCCATATGGTAGTACAGGTTCCTATGTGATGCTCGGGATCTTCTTTCCCATCTCCAGAAAAAGGTGGGCACTTTTGCTTCCCTACCATATTTGCAATATTCACCATTAGGGGTCAATTTTCTTCACCTAATTCTTCCCAACTATATGATTTCTCGTATAGCACTTCTTCTCTTTGTGCCTTTGCTCTCGACACTTGGTGCCTCTATTCCTGGCACTTCTTCGACTCTCGATGCTTCCTCACCTTCCATGTTGTTGCCCGCAAACAATCTTCAACTAATTTCTGGTGCTCCTAGAGAATACACGTACGTTAGATCTGGTCTACTCACCCAAGCACTAACCTACGGTTGCTCAAGTGTCTGACTCTCATCCTCTACACCTCTTGGCAAACTTATCTATGCTTGTGCTGACATTAGCATCCACTCGTCGTCTCCAAATGCACCCTCCACATTGGTGTCTTGATTTGCACGAACATCTTCTTCACTTGTTTGCTGCAACTCACTTCACACTTCATCCTCCGTTGTTAATAACACCGCATGCCACCTTTCGGTCTCGTCACTAGACCTATCCTCTTCTTGAGGATTCCACACTTGCTCAACCTCCAGTTGCTCAAATTTCGTTCTCCTTGACTGCAATCCTCGGTTGGCAATTCTTTGGCTTCTTCTCATAGGTTGCTCTTGATCTCTCCCACGGTCTCATCTCCTACATCCTGGCAACAAGGAATCTGTCATCCACCTCTCCAATCTTCACATGTGCTAGGTTCAAACTTCAAATGGCAATGGCACCAAATGTAGCACAGCGGTGAGTAATTCAACAATTGGAAGAACAATTGGATAACAGATCTTGGAAGCGAACACGGAATGCAGTCATTGCCAAGACAACCAAGACAATTCTTCAGACTAGAATGGCACTTGGCTTGTACGACATCAATATGATCAATTGAACAGTAACTAGTTCTGCACTTGAACGGTCATGTGCTTGGACGGCATTCACTAGAACAACAAAGAACAGTCAAAAACTCACTAGAACAATCTTCATTGGAACAGCATTGCACATATCCCTCTCATACGGCAGATTCCATCTCATGTTCCAAACTGCAACTTCCTTATATCTGCGCTAACTGCAATGCTTCTACCTGCACACACAACTCTATATGCAGACTACTAATGTACTAACATAATCATAGCATACACAGATCATACTCAAGGCATAGAGAAAGGAATAATCATCATTGTATTCATCATATGTATGGCCTTACAGCGTTTCACCATACAGTCTTACTCGTTTACAGAATAAACAATGCACATATACTCCGTCTCTCTCCTGATCTACCAAAGGTGTCTACATGTGTATCTATGTGTATCTCGAACAAATGAAGGGGGGGCCATGTATGGTTGAGCCCGAGCCGTTGCCAATAACGGTCTGCCAGCCACCTCAACGCATAACTGCCTTTTCCCTTCCACACATACATAACATAAGACTTTATGCACTTTAGACTATTACAAAATATTAATCATAATAACGTCACCTTTCTTGGACGTTCTAATCAAGATTACATTTCATGCACATTACTATTACATTGACTTTCATTTCATTGCATTTACATTTCATGTGCATTAGACTTATTATTTTGACTATGTACACTAAGACTTAGGCTGTCCAAACCGGCACCTACACTACTCAGAATATGGAGATGGGCACTGATGCTGTTTGTTTCTTAGTTGTGACAGTACACATTACTCAATGGGCAGCAGAGGCACCTTTGGTTGGCCAACATCGGTAGAGATTAGCCCTGCAATCTCTCAGTAGGAGGTGCACTAAGGTAACTCCCATCAGAAGTCCTGTCTCTCCATGCATCCAAACTCCTGCTTATTTCTGTCATGACTTTCCTAGACTTGGCAGTATTTTTTAGAGTATAGCAATTTTGATTATTCTAGGCCTAGCAGTGCATGAATAATGTAAGGGAAATATACAGGTTATGCAATATTTACATTATATAATATACATATTTATTTGGTTCTCAAAGATGTCTATCTCTGGCATTTTTGGTAAAATTACTTGTTTATCTTCTTTTGTGTGGGTAGGCAATCCTGATACAATCACCTTTGAACCCTTCAATACACTTTTCCAATGTGGCTGGCTTTGCCTCAAATGCCCAGCTTACTAAGAAACTGAAGAAAACTGGTCTTAAGTACAATAAGTACGCAACAGATGTCTCATAGTGGTTCAGATGTTAGAAGACGCATGTATTAAAACAAGAAGTAGAAGCCTTCATCTAAAAGAGGTATAAGTTATCGACATGAAAAATACATAATTTAATACAGATAAAAGATGGGTCATTATAAACATAAAAATATTACCATGCAAATGAAATGGCATTAAATAAACTAAAGCTTCAACAAGAAGGCAATCATAAGATTTTAACAATCTTAATCTTTAATCTGAAGAAATTTTTACTAGTTTGATAGAATGAGAAAAAACAAGTTTCTCATGCAAAGAGTTCAGTGTCGAATGTGCTTTTTGCAATTGTGAATGAGACACGTTAAGTTCAAAACCAGCAATTTTAAATTAGACATGACCTTGGGACTGACCCAGGTATCATTGGCTTTCAATCCATTATATTAAAAGATAAAATGCCTTCAGCTATTTTTTCCGCTGTAAAAGTGTTAAAGAACTTCTTTTGCAGGACTGAATGAGAAATGTTAAGTTCAAGGCCAGCAATTTTAAATTAGACGGGAGCTCAGGACTGACCTGAGTATCATTGGCTTCAGAGCCACTGTTTGTAAAAAAAACCTTTGCCATTTTTTTTGCTGTGAAGATGTCAAGAACTTCTTTTGCAAGATCCTGCAAATTTGCAAATCAGAGAACAAAAAGTCAGAATGCTAATTAATGAAATACTACATGGTAAATTCGTTTAATTATTGATTCATCAGAATCATGAAAAAGGATGATGAGACAATATGAATATAAATGAAGAAGATGACATAGGGCTAAATAGCAAAAGGAAAAAGAAGGAAAAGAGGTTTTTCTGACCCAAATCTCAGTCTAATGGTAAATTCACATAACACACTAAGAAGGGAAAACGAAAACCAATAGAATGCTAACTACAAAACCAATGTAAAGTGTGACATACCACATTGTAATACAAGGCATCTAGAATCATGGTGCCATGCATAGTACACTAAATAAAAAGTATGTAGAATTTTAACAAGAAAGATTGATATGGTTTAAATACCGTTGACTAGGTTTTTAACCTGTGACATAAAGAATTAAACCATGGAATTAAGATCCAAAGGATGATATATGCATATGTACCAGTGAAGGCTGAGTGGTACGGTTCCAAAAAGAGTGATAAAATGGCAATTTATTAAGTTGTTTTGTAGCAGCTGCCACAAGGCGTGGTTCATTGCCTCCTGCAAAAGGCAGAAAAATCATATATTAAAATGCTTATTTCAATAAACCTGCAGAGTGAAAAATGTATGCCTTCATTATATAGCAACCATATAGATTCCAATACTCTGGTATGATAAAATTCTTCCTTTTTCTTTAATATTAAGGGGAGCAAACATAAATGAATTAATAGTAAAAGGGAGGACTCAGAATGCCCCTGCAATCTGAAGCACAATATATCAAAATAAATCCAAAACTTAATACTTTACCCTTTTTCTGCTTGTATAAATAGGAAGCCAAGGGGAAGGAAGCAAAACATTTTACCCAGTGAATGTGTCCCCTATACTCATGACCTCATCAGAAACAGGGACAGAAAGATGCCTAGCAAACATCCCCCAAGCATCCCTATGGATGAAGGGTCCATAAGGATACTGTCTAAATCCCCTATCTAAATTGAAATTTCTGCTAGCCATCCCCAAAACATGTCCCCTTCATTTTGTCATTCCCTGCCCATGCAGGGTTAGTGTAACCTTGAGCTATCTACCACTGCACCCTATTGTTCAAAACACGATGTTATGTTAAGGTCTATATTTCAGGTAAAATATTAAAATCCTCTTGTTACATGTAGTTCACTGGTCATGACTATAAATGTTTATGCTAAGCATAATACTGAAAGGAAAATTGGTATTAACTTAGAAAAGAGACAAACATGTGAGAAAGGCAGATGAATGAGGCAATTTTATTATGACTGGATGTCATATTTATGTGCTTTAGTGGTTATGCACGTAACAACTATTTAACCATACAACTCACTAAGATAGCTAATTATAATTTATGATGCTTCAAATTTATTTAATAGTGTAACTCTAGCATAAATATTATAAAGAAAAATATTTAACTCAACTAGACACGGATATTATACTTATAATGCACACCTCTCCCTTTTAAAATTCATTTAGAAAGCATTACAAAACAGCTCAAAATTAGGGGCATATAAAATGTCATGACAGTCTTCAATCAACATCCTCACCAAAAGGGCATACATGTCATCATTATATCTGCCATCCACAATGTTTTTCTTTTCCAGAAGTTTCAACAAAATTGTTTTGTTGTTATTTTGAAGGTAAGGATATGATGCCCTGCAAAGCCTCACAATATGCCCTACTTTCCCACAGTAAAAGCATATAAATTACAATTTAATATAGGCAACAGCCTGGATGACATGGCACCAGCTCAAGCACCAAAATATCCATGAGCCATAATGGACTTCATTATGTACATAGTGTCATAGGAATCCTTCTTGTTTGTATGTGTTGCCATGACTTGTCACATTAAGTGCATGGCAACCAAAGTGCTTGTAATAACATGTCAGGTATAGTAATGGTGTACCTTTATCTTTGTATGGGCATGCATGAATGCCAAGGTAGATGGGTTGTTGGGCAATTTCCAACTACCACTTGATAACTCTTTGCGCTATATATATGCCCCATTCAAGTCTTTCAAGGATCGTCATTGTATCGTTTGTTCATGTGTGCAACGCATGTATCAACGATTTGTATAGAGTTGTTGTTGCCTTGATGCATGAGAGACTAGATTGTCATGAAACTATTTGCAAAGATAATGACATATACTAGCTGATGCTGAGTTCTACTTGTACATTTCATTATTCCATATATTTCCTTCAGTATTGTTCTATAATACGCGTTGTCCAATGTTGCAACTGCTAGGAGTGGGGCCACTTTGCGCAATTGCACAAATATCGCCCACCCCCACATGTCGATGATGTGCAAATGATATGATCTGTGTGACCATTATGAAGACTATTGATGCAATAAGCTAGGATGGGCCAACCGGAATACAGTCAACTTTATGGACATAGAAGAACCAAAAGGGTACAAAACAAGTTCTGCCTATAACGAGGGATCAGCCTAAGAGGGTCAAATATCCCAATATCATTGTTGAGCGAAAGCAATGGCAAAAGGCCCATGCAAATGTCAAGGATGAAACGACAGAAGGATGTGATGGTAGACAAGACCAAAAGACAATGCCATACTCACAAAAGATGAGACATCAACAACTCAAAGGATAGCATGTCAACTCTTGTAGTCAAGCATCTTGATGAAGGTTGTGAAGCCACTCAAGGTGATACCTGGCTTCCATAACCTCATTGGAAAAAGATTCTATCATCTAGGTGTGATGTGAAGGATTGCAAGTCATCATTGTTGATATAAAAGGCCGCAATGAAGGATCATTATACTAACCACATAGTGTCGATGATTGATGATGGGAAGCAGCCAGCATTGTTGCATATTGAGTTACTATGACACATGTTGATGCATGTCATCGTTGAAGAAAGATCAAATAAATGTGCTTCCAAAGAAAGACCTAGCACAACTAAGTGCACCAACTCTATGGCCACCCCATTCCCGTCTCTTAGAAGAATATCAATATGATATTAGGATGGAGTGTTGATACGGAAAAGAGTAACTATTGTTGGATAATTGTTCTAGACTTCGTCATGATCACCTTATAGAAGGAAGCCTATGATGCTTTGTTGGGTTGTGTTTGGCTACAAATGGCGAAGGTTGATCACAATTGTTACACTTCACGTTTAAAAAGGGGCACTCCAGGTACATTATCAATTTGAGAAATCAGTCAATCAGTGATGATCTTATAGCCTCTTACAAGCCAGAATTTTCTGAATCCAAACACAAAGTGCATGCAAAGACCAACAAAGAATCAACTGATGATGGTGTCATAGAACTTGATGTTAGAAAATTAAAAAAAAAAACAAGCAAGCATAAACAACAATAAACAGTACACGATATTTTACGTGGAAACCCTGCAATGTGCAGGTAAAACCACGGGGCAATGGCAACTTTTCTTCTTTTATTATTCTCAGCTGATTTCATACATTCACACTCAGTCATAATGCAAGGGGCATTCCCCTTTTTATAGAAATACAAAGGAAGATTCCAAAAAAACCGTGGCACATTCCAGATAAAAGCGCTTTATTAAAAAAACTGCTTTTATCAACTGCTTTCTATAACAAAAGTAGCTTTAAAGCAAAAAGCAGCTTTAAAAACAAAAGCAGCTTTAAAAGCAAAAAGCAGCTTTAAAAACAAAAGCAGCTTTAAAAGCAAAAAGCAGCTTTAAAGCAAAAAACAGCTTTAAAGCAAAAGCATTTTTAAAGCTCCACCAAGCACCACTCAGCTGAAGAACATCGGAGATCTGGCTATTGACTTCACCTCCTAACACTTGAGAAATGCAAGAAGGATGAGTGACTCTCTAACAAAGGTCTCCTCCATTAGCAAACAAAAGATTACAAAGTGCTTCAACCATGAAGCCTTTGTCTTGATGTCAAAAAATATTTTAGTACAAATACCAAGGGGAAAGCAATTGTACTTGACACCTTCAACGTAGGTGAGTCAAAGAATACCACAAGCATGCAATTGAGTTGACACAATGATGTGCACATAGCAAACAAGGAGGAAAAATGACCAAATTTTCCCCTATCTTTGCTAAGTATAGGAGTTGAAGGATGCCATCTAAGACTAGTACCACATTGTTTGAGTGTAGTACAATACCATCTAAGGTATGGGAGACTTCATTTGAGTCCAAGTCTATGTCATCGCATAAATTTTTTTTGTCTAGAAGGAAGCAAGCATCAAAAGGGGCAAACTAAGTGTCCTCGAAGGCAAAATGACCACCATCTAAGGCAAGAGGAATTTCTTTTGGATCAAGTTGCTTATCACTTAAGTTTCATAACCATCATCGAAACCCATCACATTATCGTCTAGATAGAAGAGGACGTCTTCTGGGTAGAATAGACCCCTTCTAGGCAAAAGAGGACATTGTCTTAGACAAATATAACATCTAGGGAATGGAAGACTTGCATTAGCCCAGATCTAGGTTTTCTAGGCACTTGCAATCATCGTTTGGCACACAAAGACCTCATATGCACAAAATATTTGGTCATCTAACTCATCAAAATGCAATACATCATTGCCTAAGCCCAATTCCCTATCGTCTAAGGCCCAACAATTGTCTTATGAGCCCCATGGAACACCATTCAACCCTGAGGACTTGTCATTTGACCCTGTCACCAAGGGGTGTCATACGTTAGGGTTGCCAAGTGTGTGCAATATGACCCTCTCGTCTGAGGGATGTTGTTAGTCAAGATTGTCTAGGTGTTTTGTCTAACCTTGTTGTCAAGGAAATGTTGTCCATCATGGCCATCTAAGCATGCCATTTGACCTTTGCCCTCCAAGGGATGCTATCCATCAGGGTCATCTGAGGTGTTTCATATGACCATGACATCCAAGGAATGCCATCAAGGATCAGTGTCATTACGAGTCAATGTTTCATTTGTGGTTGTGTTGTCAAAGAGTGTACCATTTAGATCATCAAAATGCAGACAATGAAAAACTGTCAGCCCAGACAATGAAGGTTTCAATAGTTCCATTAAGTTAATGGCCCAAAATTTTTATAAACATTTATGAATACTGTGTTGCCCCTCAACCTCAACCTTGAAACATGCAACAACCAACATTGCCTATCATATTTGTGATGTGATCGATGGCACTAAGTAGAGCAACCTAGGAGAGAACAGTGTTTTGTTGATAGTTGTTTGTGGTGCGGTTAGTTCTAAAAGATGTATGGAATAGAAAGAAGCAAAAAAAAAGTTGAGAAGAGATTTAAATACTAGTTTTAATGCTTCTACCCTAGTGTTTAGTTGATTTGTCGACAAGGACACTAACAACTCTAAATAAGGGGATAGATGTAGGCAGACGATTTGCATGAATAAAAGTCAAATTTGCATATGTGCAAAAACATATGTGCCATGTTGCTTATGATATATTGTTGTGTACATAGAATTGTCATATGCAAGTGTTGTCACATAGTGTTGTTGCATGCGTGTATGCCACAATATGTGTTTGTAATAAATGTAATGTAATGTTATAGGATATTTTGATGTGTATGGATGGTTAAACAATTCTCAACCACCCACCAATCTCATTGCATCTATATGTATACTATCTACCTTGAAGGTATCTTGGTTGTTGATGGTCGCCAAGGTATAATGTTGGTCAATCCCATTCAAGGCAAATATGTATGTTGTATGCTTGACTAGACCATGTTGTATTGCAGATAGTTGCGTTGTGAAGGGTACTTGTGTGCACAATATATCTCCATGCATCTGTAAGTTCTTCCCATTCAATATATTTGTTTTTTTAAATAATGGAAATAAATTGTAGTATTTGTAAGTTATTGTATTCGATTTCTACACCTTCCACATTCTTTCTAGGGGTATAGTCACACTTGAACCACCATTAATTATAACATGCATCAAGGCATGTTTGAGTATATCCATTAGCAGCAACCTAAGCCGCTTCTAGGCATGAATCATCAACAAAACCGAGTTGATAAACTAGTCTTTTGAGTTTATAAACTGGTCTTTTGTTCATGCACTTGGTGGCAACACTTTATTGTTCCCTTCTCTCCTTGACTTATGCACTAATTCTCCCATGGTTGTGTGCATGTTTGGTACTACCTAGAATAGGGTTGCCACCTTGCTAGGTATACTAGACTATAGCAACTACATAGCCAAGCTTTGAGACATTGACGGATCATCCATGGTAGCCATAGTGATTTTTCTTCCCTAGTCACCTTGATTATCCAGTTCTTATGATATCTCCTCTTCTACGTGCATTCAGGCTTCCCACCATCTCTTCCTCTCCACAACTAGTTCTAGATTTTTTGGATTCTTCTTTACTTGTACTCGAGTTATGGCAAGAACCTGATTTTCCCCATGTTTGTTTCTTCAATGTCCAACAAGTTGACATTCTAACAACCCCCTAGTTTCTCTGGGTTGTTGTCTTCCCCATGTTCACACAATCCACACCACTTGCACATCAAGTGTATTGGCCCTTGCAACATTAGTGCAATTTCCCACAAAATGCCCCCACTCTTGACATTTGTGACATTGAACAACTAGCCTTCCATTTGTATCATATTCAATGAGGTTGTCATATAAATATCAATTATTTGCACCTGGCCAACTACCTGTATAATTGCCATTTCTCCTTCCCTGATTATTGTTGTGATATTTGTCCCTTGTTGAACGACTTCTACTCTTCAAGGTACTTGGTTTCTCCTCAACTTCCTTTTGGAGTGCTAAGGTTTGATGGTTCTTACTCTTTAAACTAAAAGGTCACTGACACCAAGTGTCCATATACCTTGCATATGTTATAGTAGTTATACGTCAGGCAATTGGCATTGGAGTGTCCCTGTATCTGATGTTTCGTCCGTCAGATTTCATGTTTCTCCCTTTCTTTCATGCACAACACATACTTCAACTTCCTACCACCATAGTCGTTTTCATTAAACTTTCCAAGTTTAAGGCTTTGCCAAAAGTCTCTTCATAAGACATTGCGGGTACAACCTTCATCTTCTTTGAGACTTCGGAAAAAGTTTATCCGTGACCAACCTTTTCTACAATCCATCGACAAGCTACTCCTCTATTTTTCTAATAAGTTCCTTTAAAGGCCAGTTGTATGTCTTAACATTCTCATCCTTATTTTGCCTTGTAATATGGTTCTTGTTCATTATTTCTATTGTCAACTAGGGTCAGGATTATACCCTCCCTTAGGATTATTAGGAGAAGAGTATCTAAAAAAAGGATCATGGAGTTGTAGTAATCAATCATTGATCATATCAATTATTCTCTTGTAATCATCTTTAACCACGAAGTAGCCCTCCTATCTTTGGAGAAGTTGTGAACTTATTCCTTCCTTAAGGAGTATTATTGGTGTTGCCCTACGTTAAGGGTATTATCTCTTTTTGACTCATTGTGAAGATTATTGCATGGTGGATTATGCTTTGTGGATGATTTATTTCATACTTTCGCACGTTTGTGGAAGATTTATATTAATGAGGATAAGAATTTCATAACAAGTGGCATCACAACACCAATTTTGGCAAAGTGGGGATTTTTTCAAATTTGCAGAATTTGTGGAAAAATTTTCCATTCTAGGAGCCATATCTTTCCACAGAGTGTCGGATTCAGATGATTCTTATGACATCATTTTTAGAATTTGAAAAGCTTCAAAAGAAATGATCATATGCAAGAATCCGAGCAATATTGAGGGAGATACAACCCTGTGAAGTTATTAATCTGGAATAGTGGTAGTGATACTTTTTCAAATTGCTTTTTTTCAAAAAATTGAAATTTGAAATGTCTTTCAATTTGGGTAGGCATATCAACTATCATTTAACGTGTTTTGAAGGAAATTTTTCCATCTACTTGTTTATGTGATATTTGGGTTGGATTTGGTGAGAAGGAACTTTATGAAATATTTTGATGAAACCCTAGTTTCATATAGCCCTAGTTTGCATTGTGAATTTTTTTGAGAATGAAAGCTACCAAAGTTTTCTAGGAAGGATGACATGAATGTTAGGAAGTGGATGATGAAATTCAAATCTCTATATTTTGGTGAGTTACTTTGGCAAGTCAACATTGGCAAATATTTGAAGGGGAAGTTCTCTACTGGTGGATATCTTTTGCTAAGGTCTATGAAGAATACTTATGGAAAGATAGTTGCCCTTGGGAAATTTTTGAAAATACATTTTTGAGGAAATGGAAAATGAAGAGCAAAGGAAAAGACTGACAGTTTGGTGTATACCATCAAAGGCTATGAAAAAGAAACAAACTCAAAGAGGAACAAAAAGAAATTTAATGTATTGGAAAATTTCAAGGAAGAGACAAAAGGAAAATATAAGAATGATAATATGCAAGCCAAAGAAACCACACCTTTGGTGTCAAACAAGCACGAGAGTGGTCAGAATCATTTGCTTCCCTCTAAAAATTTTATTTTGTACTTTCATGGATGCAATCAAAAGGAAAAGGTTATTATTTCCATAAACCCTAGCAGCAGGTATAATTTCTTCAACATTTATTTGGCCAAGAGGTTGCAGGTTCAAGCAAAGAATGTTAAGGGCATACATCTTGAGGTGACAATGTTCATATTTTTGAAGATTTGAAGATTATTATAGATGAATATAATTTACATTCAATTTTTTATGCATTAGCTATGGATGATATGGATATTGTTCTTGGTTATCCTTGATTGGATTCGTTGGGTACTGCTAACATTAATGTGCAAAAGAAGTTCATGAAGTTATGGTACAGGAAAAAGAAGATAACATTGCAAGATATTTCTCATCTTAAGGAGCAAGGATCCAAGGAGAAGCAAGAAGAAGTTATTACGAGGGAACAGATTAAAGAACTAGCTGAAAAATCAAAAGCCAAGTTGAAGCATGAAGTAGGAGTAGAGTCCAAGGAAGAAGGAACCTAAGATCACACCCTCCCTCAGATTATTATGAGAAGATTATATAAAGAAGGGATCATGGAGTTGTAACCATCACGCACTGATCATATCAAATATTCTCTTGTAATTGTCATTGCCCATGGAGTGGCGCTCTCATCTTGAAATATCTTGTGGAGTTCTTCTTTCCTTAAGGATTATTATTGGTGTCACCATACCTCAAGGGTATTATCTATCTTTGTCTCATTGTGAAGATTATTGCATAGTGGATTATGCTTTGAGAAAGATTTATTTGATATTTCAGTACATTTGTGGAAAATTATATTTATAAGAATAAAAGTTTCATAACATTACGATATTAATGAATAGACCAGGTACTAGACAGTGGAACAATTCATGGTGATAAATAATTCAGCAATCATATACAGAACTTGGCTATTTTCAGGTTAGAGGCATCCCTTCAATCATCCTATTGATGACAAAGTCATTCAGAATTAAAATGGAGTATCCATGACAACTAAATTAGACTATAGCTCGGTCAAATACAATTTGTGAAGACAAGTGCAGAAGCAGATATTTGATATTGTGACAAGCAGTTGTCTTGCATTTTGTACAATAAAAAGCACAGCCAGCTTAGATATCAACAAAGCCAATCCAAACAGTGAAACGAGCTCTAAGAACCACAAGACACCCATCTATATATTCCCAACCAGTTCTAAGACCCCCCCACAATGTTAACCATGTAACCTATCTTACCCATTGTCCAGGGCATTAACTGTTTTGAAAGATAAGACCCAAAAATCTCATAAATTAAAGATCAAGTTAAAGGTCAAGATGCAAAGGATTCTTTTCCCCAAGGCCAGCAAAGGTTCAGAAAACAGGACACTAACTAGCAATGCAGTTTCTTCTGGCATTTACAATAATTCCAAGAGAAATCTGAAAAATGAGTCGCTGATAACAATGCACACATGAAGAAAATCACAGTAATTCCAACACAGTGGTTTGCACAAACAAAGCTCAGTCCAACTGAATAGATCAGTATCAATCTCTCCACAACAGATATGACAGGGTCCCAAATGTCATAACCAAGGTACTTATGTATAGATATTATAATGGTCACAATGTCATAACGACAGATCAGGTGATAAGTAATGGTAACAATAGTCTTGCCATTTCACTCCGTTGAGTGTATCCTCAGCATCTTTACTGGGTAAAACTTTCTCTGGACATAGTAATTTGCTGCAACATTTGTCAAACAATTCGAAGACCAGTCATGGAGGCTACACCTCATTGAGGTACTTTGTCAAAAAAGTTGTCTGTCTCTAACCTCAATGAGGCATTTTGTCAAACAATTTGTAGACAAATTCACTGGGGACATTTATCAAACATTTCACAAGGCCACAATAGATCATGCAGGAAGCAATTTGCTTTAATCATTCTAAGACTCATAACCACATTAAACGACTCAGTCACAAGTCCCAACAGGAAATCAATGCACCGTGTGACAACTTTATATAATCCAAATGCTCTTTCAAAATAATCTCTAAGCAAAAGCAGAAACGTAATGATTCTTACCTCCCAGGGCTCAGGTGAAAGCAGAGTGGCTCATAAACGCATAATAGTTTCTTCTACCATGTTTTTCTCATTTTTCCCTTTCTTCCTTTACCTTGTCTTAGTTCTGCCTCTTTCTTGCTACCTCCACGAGGCTTCAAATTTGGGCCTTAACCAAAATTCTGTGTCTTCTGTCAGGAGTTTTTGGTGGTATCTATAAGATTCCTTCTTCAAGTCTTTCCTTGAAGAAACCTTGGAAACTCTTCCCACTCATGGTTCCATGTGGAGTCCCAAACAGGGGAGGAAACCAATTCCACTCCCACGTTTTGATAAGCACATACATCATGAATTCAGACTCGGGCTTAAGAGAGCTTCACTCATGCAATGCCACATCTTCATTTGCAGCAGTATTCTGTCAAATCTGGAGAGAGATAGTGAAATGAAGTCGATTCACATTCAAATGTGATTTCTTAAAGCTTACGTGGGTCTTACACCCACCCTTCTTACACATTAATTAAATCAAGGTTTGGAGAACCTTTAACTGACTATTTTGTAAAGCCATGGTGACCTAACATACATCTTACCATCCATTCAAACATAAACACAATAGGTAATGATAAGCATATTTGATTCAAACCCACATTGAGGCTTCTTAACCACGCCATTAGTTCATGCAACAAGTGACTCATAAACTCCCAGGTGAAGCGACATAGACAAGAGACTTGACACTCTGTTATCCCTTACAAACTCTCTTTAATTTTTCCAAGGAGGGGTCTAGTGTCATTACCTCCTTCAATCATCAAAGCAACAAGGTAGGAGTCAACCACCATCCCTTGTCGACAACTTGGGTTGCATTCCTCTCCCAAACTGAAGATTGATTTTGCTTCCAAATATTCTGGACATACAATAATGCTTGCCAGCAGATCTAGCAGTCTGAATCAGCATTAGTGGTGTTATCCATTCCTGCCTCGGCCACTATCACTACCTCACTTACCCCAATTTCCTCAACATCAACCTCATCCACTCCTACCCTTAGGATCGGTAGTTAGTCTGTCACAAGAGATGTTAATGCATTTAATGGGAGGGCTAGATGTGGGCACCTAAGTTAATGAACATGAGCCATGGCAACGATTGTCAAGTATGCTTTTGCATGTGATATGTTGTCTTGAGTTATGTGGATAATGGCATGATTTGTATATAGTTGTTATAAAGGGTACCTTTAATTTTGTGTTAAATCGAGCAGTTGGAAAAGTGTGCAATTGCCCTCCAGGATATTATGTTACCTAGTCATTCACCCTTGAGCATTCTCCTAAGTTGTATTCAAGACTCACTGCAGATACAGGTGATTCATGCCTTAGCTGTGTCCTTTCTTGTGTATGTACGATCATCTTCCACCATATGGTCTTCTTTCCTATTACATAGTAATTTCATTGTTTATTACCTTACAACCTTCTATTGTATTTATCACATAGTCTTCAAACATATTTGTTAGTCTCCATTTGTCACTAGGCTTCAAGTTGGATAAAGTAAAATGTACCTAACATAGAAAATTCACCAAAAGCAAAAATTCAGTTGCAACACAATCATTTTCATAAAAACGAGGGTTTCATAGTCTACCACAGAAACCATGAACCCATTTGGACAGCCACAAACTTTCCCCAAAATTCACTATAAAAAATAAAAAATATTGCAGCTATGAATTTTCACCAAAATTCATTAAAAATCAACAACACCATGTGGTACAAGTATGGAATTCCACCAAAATTCACCAAAAACAAATTCAATACATCACTAATAAACACCAAAAACCTTCTCAGATAACATTATTCTTCAAAAGGAGAACATCATCAAAGCTTCCACTCAAAAAGCATTCACTAATATACTGTGTCCTCTGTCCTGCATGAAAACCACCTTTGTTTCAGGACAATGGCTTCCATACATTTCAACTTAACTGCTGCTTTTGGACTGCCAAAATGGGACCATTCAAAGTTCTTTTCACCATTCTGATCAAAAGTACACCAAGCAAGGCCAAGAATATGACAAGAACCTCTACTAACACCTTCATTCGGCCTTCTCAAACAGAATCTACAGAATTAGTCATAAAAAATCCCAGAAGTCAAGTACAGCATAGAGACTGCTTGTGTCAAAATCAGTTTCATCACATCAACATCTGCAATGATGCTGTATGTACAGATCAGATGCAAACACCAGTCCCAAAGTTAGCTTTACTCAGAAAGTAAGGCACAAAATGTCTGGCTTATTTCCCCCAAAAATTAAGGCACAAATTCCTCCATTTTCATTTTCAAAATCAGGACAACCATTTTTGCATTCTTGTATTAAGAATTGGAGCATGAAACCATTGATTTTTTTTTTGGTAGTGTGTGTGTGGGGGGGTGTGATAGTAATGACAGATTTTATTTTTATATCTCTTCCCTTTTCTGAGACTGAGATTTGAAATATCTGCATAAGAATTCCAAAAGGTTTTCTTTGAAATTATATATAAAATTTTCAAAATCTCAGTTATTGTCCATGCTCTAGAAAAAGAGCTCAATGCTGATTGTCAGAAAAATAGGCCACCTACGTTAGTGGCAATTTTGAACACAGCACTCAAATACTTTTTCTTGAGTTCATCACGTTCAGAAATCTCAGACGCCCTGTGTACAGTGTATGTCTTTGTCTCAAACATGTTAGTCACAGAAATTGCACCATCTCTGTTGTTGCCTTAAACGATAATAAGATATTTATTGGGTAATATGATTGAAAACTTTATTATAAATCAACAAACCTTGAAAGCTTGTAATTTTTTACTTATCTTTGATGTGTGTTCCAAATACCGTATTTGTTCTCTTCCAACAAAAGGGCTCTCTCATTTCTTTGTCTCCCCAATAAACCCAACTCCTTTGTCTCCGATACCATATAGGAATTTGCATTCAAAGTGAGAGACACGTAAAACGTGGAGACGACAAAATGAGGTGTCTTTGATAAGTTCTAATATGCAATATTTAAACATCAGCAAATATGGATATATAACCGCCAAATAGTTGTTAGGCATATATCCACCCCCTTAGTTCTTATACCTAATTATATTGTTAACCCTTAAGACATCCTTAATGACATCCCATTTTTAAGCACATCCCATGTTTCTTTAATAAACTGACCAAATATTATAGACCTAAATTACCTTAAGCAAGCATTATTCTCTAGCAATGTTCATCCTCCTAGGATCTGGCCTAACACACTTAATCTACGCAACTCTCCTTCAAGCATCATCAACTGTTGCCTTTGCGCCTTCACATGATTGTTGACAATGTTGATCATATTAACATGTACTATTGACAACCACAATTCCATACAATCGTTTCCACCAGTATTATCCACCTTTCCTTGAATCCCTATTTGAGCCTCTGCTGTACTACATCTGCATCGTATCGGTACTATTTTTTTGATGGACCACATAATATCATATGTTGCAACGATGACATTGTTCACTCACTTTGTGCTGGATTTAGTAATTTTGTTTCTTTTTTAACTTTTATTTTTTTTTACTTTAGAGCACTTTTTTTTGGCTTCTCCCATTTTATTGTAAACAATTATACTTTTGGAGTCCCACTGACCAACTTTGGTCTCTCACAGACACTAAAATAATTTCTTTCCTTCTAATATGCATATCATTCAAAATTATGCCCAAGGCAATTTATATGCATTACTAGAACACTTCCACAATAACCTTGGAAAGGTACTTAACTAGAGTAAATCATCTGCGCAAGAAGATTAGGGTCATGACACATGTACTCAATTCTCTCACACCTAAGAAAGTTGCTAAAGTCAACTTAAAAAAGATGTCCATCAAGTTTCCTATTTTAATACTAGAACATGATACTATTCTTAAGAAGGGAAAACTGAAGCTGCTAATCAATCTAGTTCAAAATATAAATTGTAACCATTCAAAATTTAATATGCAAATCCTTTTTCCCATAATATGTAGCAAACTAAACCATGTCACAAAAGGATTAGAAATATTTCAGCTGTTCATTTTTATCAGAAATAATAACTCTTGAAATGGTATTTTTTTGCAGAGATAATGTTGCAAATCCACACAGAAATATCAGATTTCACTCCCAGAACAAAATCCTAATGGTAATGCATATCCATTCACTTTAACCAGTGCATTTCATAAAGGATTTCACGAAATTACCTAAAGGATTGCACCAAAGGCCTGCAAGCACATCGAGATACTTCTTCCCATTAGTATCGTATACAAAAACACCCTGCATATATTTCAATAAAAACACTCTTATCAGCATATGAATTGGTTTTCAATTTTCATCAAGATATTGCTAAAATTTATAAGCCCAACTCCAATGCATAACAGATATCCATGAGCTCCAGCATTACTGGACTCCAAAAAAAAACATAATGCCATGCAGTCACCTTTGAGCACAAATAAGTCTAGCCCAGTTTAGTTTTATGTTCGTGTGTCATACTTTCATCATATTGCTCTGGCTGATCAGTTTTCATTATGCCCTTGTTGTGCTTGAAACTCTATCCAAGAGAACTAAAGACTAATAATGTTTCTTGAAAAATGCTTACATTATGTACTTCAAAATATTTGACAGACTCTCTTTCATGCATGTCCTGTCTTCTGCATGACATATTTCTAGCCCTTCCAAGTCGAAAACAATTGATCAGGATTCTTCTCAGCAATAATTTCCCCATTGTACTTATTTTCAATTTTATATATTCTTGGGTCTATGCTCAATTTAAGTGTTAAATTTTCATCTCATCCTATTACCTTTTAATTATATCCAAAACAATTGCTGCTTTTCCCCCTATAAATAAGCGTCTACAAATCAATCTGCATGCCTTATTCTCAATTTCACTATTTGTAGTTCAATGTCTCACAGTTTCCACTCAGTCTTGACAGTTAAGGAGTTTCATATGCTTTTGTTAACAACCCGGTGCCTTCATTTCCTTTATTTATATCTTTCTCAACTGATATTTGGATTGACTCTAGAGTGATTGTCCAGTACTTTAATAATATTACAGTGTTCCATACAAGGTATTTGTATTAGTTAATTTCTTGGGGACCTCACAAGGCATTTAGAAAGACAAATCCCAAGTTACGTATTTCACAAGAGAGAAGATTCCAAGGTAAAAAACTGGGTGATATCTGAAAATTCAATTGTCAATTGGTAAAAAATTACAAGTGAGTAATGTGTTGGAACAGAATTTCTGTCACAGACCCATTATTACTGCCAAACAATAGAATCTCAGATGCAGATTTACCTCATTGAT
Organism: Wollemia nobilis; assembly: GCA_028583015.1. Taxonomy (NCBI): domain Eukaryota; kingdom Viridiplantae; phylum Streptophyta; class Pinopsida; order Araucariales; family Araucariaceae; genus Wollemia; species Wollemia nobilis. Next base: position 62,628 of record JAQPPZ010004555.1, on the reverse strand, counting down.
GAAAAAACATTGGAAGTGTTGCAAAAGTGCATACTGATCAATATGCTTGATATTCAAATTAAAGGTCATCAATAGTGGTAAAATAATAATCGACAAGATTATTCAAATGGTCATCTTTGGGGGGAGAGGGAAAAGAAATTACTCAATTATTGGTTATTGGGATACACTAATAGCCTATACCTCAGGCTTAGACAGATTAGCAAGACTCGTGATTTATGACGAGCTTGACCAGACGGTCGAAAATTAAAGGGGTACACTATTGAACTTATAACTTTAGGTACAGTGAAAGACTTTCCTTTGCCCACACAAGAGGATGTCATACGTCCAGAAGGTGTGCTGGCTTGGCTATGAACTTTAAAAAGACACCTTTCTAACAAGCTCTGTATTAAAAGCAATCATGGAGCAAATGTATGGCATAGTACCTGGACGGTTTGTTGACAATAAACTGATAAATGGCTAAATATAGAACCTCTATTAATAAGAGAGCATATAGAAAAGGTTCTTTGATGGTAAGTTGTAGTATATGGTAAACCTCTCAAAATGGTAATCATAGCATAGAGATACAATGGACATAACAAAAATTATTGCAACATAAAATCATAGAAAGAAAGAGGCTACAAAAGGCCTGAAAGATATCAAGATAATCAAGGAGCCGGTCGTACCTAGGGACATTTCTTCAGTAGAGGCTGCAAAATAGGACACTAGGTTCCTATGAAAGTTAGAAGCAGTGGGATTGATCAACCACATAGGAGATGCATAATCGTACGATGATGAGTCTGCCACTATTTCTCTTTGGTTATAACAATTAGGGTCAAATACATAGAGGCTAAATATAAAAAATAAGGATGCCCCATATTTTCCAAAATTTGATTCAAAGGATCATCACATAATAGCCTCCAAAAGACAATTAATAAATGATATAGCTTCAAAAATAGCAACAAGTATGAGCTTGACAATTTAATGCTCAAACAGTCTCTAAATTATTCATGACAACATAAGATTTCAAGATAATTATAAAGATGCCCAACTAGGAGGATCAAAAAGCCAATTGGAAGATTCTATGATATCTCAGTCGTGATCAAGGCATAATATTATGGCCTGTCTCAAAAAAAAAAATGCACAGATGAGTAACAAGGTTGATGCAAGATAATTATATTAATGTCCACAGATGGCCAAAGTAGGCCAATGGGAATCATTGAAAAGAGCTATTATAAATTACAATGCATTGTAGTAACCACAAAGTACTGCGAAAATAAGCTAAACTAGACTAGAGAATCTAGTGTAAACTACTCTAAAGTGGAACAACTGTATGGCATAAAATTACAGCCTCGAGAGTTACCCAAAATGGATAAACCAAAACATTCTAAAAGAAAAGATTAAGAGAGATCTAGAAATTGAGGTACAGCAGAGATTGAAAGGAGCTCTAATGGATCCAAGCGCCAATAATAATTTGTAGGGGGGTGTAAAGTAGAAGCACAGTCATTGTCGTCACCAACTATCCCAAAAGGGCCAACACAAGATCTAATGATGCTCTCAGGAGAATGGCCAAGACTAAGAAAGCTTGATTGGATAATCTTGGGAGGACATGGAGTTTAATCCATCAAAACTCTTCTAGCATCCATGGTTATGGAACCAATAAAAGAGGACAAGAAACTAATGAGCTTCGCTTGCCTACAACTCCTCGGTATGTGAGGGTTGGCTGACACCCAATGTTGAAGAACTGTAGTCTTGTGCTATCGTAAATAAGAAGAAAGAACTGAAGCCCTTAGTAGCCACTCTTGTATGCAAGAAATAGGCTACACACGAAATGGAACATATTAGTATAACCAATGATGATCATACATCCAAGGAAATTTATTTGGTAGAGGCTGCAAAATAGGAACACTAGGTTTCAATGAAAGCTAGAAACAGTGGAATTATTAGAAATTTCGCTGAGATCCCGGGATTTCCTGCAAAACTCCCTAGAAATTCTTGGCAGCGATATTTTTAAAAAAAACTTGTCGCCAAAAAAATCACCAAATCGCAACGAGTTTCACACCGAAAACTTGTCAATTTCTCGGCAAAACTTGCATATGTAGATCAGAACATGAAATTTTTGGTGAATAATGCTTTCTTTGTACAATTGACATTGGTGTGTCCTAATTTGCAATCAAAACAACCTATGTCCTTTTTCTCCTTTTTCTTCTCAGCCTTCACATCATTAATCACACGCTCCAGGTCTTTCCTCATGGCCTGGATTGTCGTGCTCAAGTCATCTCGACCACTATTTGAATCATCATCTCAGTCACATTTACTCCACCTGTTGTGGTTGTCTTCTTCTCACTTTCTAAATTCAGCGCTCTATCAAATGCTTCTTGATATGTAGTTGGTGGAACTCCACATTCTTCTTGTACCACAGCAACAATCCATCTAAGAACCATCGTTTTTGCATCCCATCCATTAGTTTTGCTTCCATCTTGTCGATTAGTTCCTTCAATCAACAATTATGACTTGATGTTCTCATCCTTCTTTTCCTTCGTTGAGTAGATCTCTCCAATGATATTTGTATCATCTCAAAGCAATCTAAATTCTTTACTGAATGTAGTCTTCAATTCATCCCAAGTTGTGAAGAGTTCTTCTTGTTTTAGGTGCCAATCCATCATTGTTTCACGCAACGTGGCTAGAAATAATCGTAGCCATGAACCTTCATCATCTACACCATTGGCTCTCCATATCATTTCACACATTTTGATATGGCGTTTTGGGTCTTCCTTCCCATTACCCATGAACTTTGGGCACTTTTGTTTGCATGCAACTACAACAATATTAGCCATTGGTGGTTGTTCGTCTTCACTTGACGAACCTTTGTTTGCAAACAATCTTCGGCTACTACCTTACGCTCCCACACTTCGTGATCCCCTTCGTGAATACATGAGCATAGAATCTAGTCACTTAAGCACACTCTCCTACAATTGCCTTTGTGCTTGACTCTTGTCCTCTACACCTCTAGGCGCTATCCCCCGCACTTGTGCTAGCGTCATCAATTGCTCCACCTCGTCTTGTGCATGCTCCACGTTTGCGCCTTCTTCACCACTCATGCAAACGTTTTCCTCAGCCCAAACCTCATTTGCTATCTATGCCTCCACTTGCGCTCCATCTTATGTTGTTAAAAACAATGTTCTCCATCCTTCTCATTCCTCATCCAACTATCCAATCTCAGTATTTGTATCTCTTCACCAGCAAGTTCTGTCAGTACTCTCCTTTCTTGCAGACCTTTGTTAGCAACATGTAAGTTTTCCTCAATACGCCCACGTTCTTCTTGTTCTTGTTGCTATGCAATCCTCAGACTTCTGCATATTGGCTGATCTCGCTCTTCTGCGTCCATGCCTCCCACGTCTGTAGGCGCTAGTTCTGACATGCCTCAACCAAAGAAATAGAAAACTCAAATAAAGTTCGCTGGAGTCAGACGCACACAATGTAATTTTGTATCATTGGTTTTGAAATAATAAATTTGATATTTCAAAGCTTTGTAATGTAAATAAAGTTGTACTATGTAATGCATGTAATCATGTGTTAAGTGTGAACGTAGGGCAGTTATCATCCAGTTAGAGGTGAGGTGTCCAAGGTGGTAGTTGTTGTTAACTACCGGCCCCCAAAGATAAATAAGCCCCCCTCATTCATTTGAGTGGGTACCATATACCGTGCTTCATATTATACCTTGTACATTGCATAGGAAGATACTAGATATGGTAGAGAAAGTAGATACGTTTGCACAGAGATTGCCCTGGAAGAGATACTTTGCACAGGATCGCAGATTGTATATGTAAGATAGTGTTGTATGTATTCCATCATACAGGCAGATGTTAATGCAATATCTACTCATATCCATCCTTCATCTATTGCTATTGTATGTTTCCTGTATCTAATGTTATTGCTGCAACAAATAGATTCTGTAGTTGTGTCCTTTCAAGTTATGCTATGTAGGATTGAAGCCACATTGTACAACGGAGTCACTTTATATCAAAGTCAAGTACAAGAGTTGTCGTACTGTGATTGTTGTACAATCAAACGTTGTACAGTGAACACCCTAACGTCATATAGTGAGGTCTCAAACGTCGTATTGCTGCAAAAAAATTTCAAATCGTACGGCTTGTTGTCGAAGGAAGACGAAACCGAAGAACAAGCGTGCGGGTTGTTTTGGAAAGCTATAAAGATTGTCACACGGGAGCATGGAGGATCGTATAGAAGAGTTGGACCATACAAAGAAGGTCTTCTGGTTTGTGGTAGCAGTTTGGAAAAGGGCAAGTCATCCTATTCACAGACTGTCCCATCTAGAAACAGATTGTACGACAGGAGAGGGTCATCAAGGAAAGGTCGTATAATAGGGTAGTATGCAAGAGAAAGTCGTACAACGTAAGGTAGTACAACAAGAGACCATGCAATATGTCGTGTAGCAAAACATCGTACATCGAAGGACCGTATGACAGAATATCGTATAGGGGAGGACTGTACAATTGAACGTCGTACAGTGAAAGGCCATACAACAGAGCGTTATATAGAGGACAGTGCGACAAAAGCCATATAGCTTAAGGCCAAACATTGAGAGTTCGTTCAGCAAAATGTCGTACAGGAAAAGAGTGTACAGTTGTACACTAAAAGGTTCTACATCAAGAGTTTTTGGGGGTGAAAAGTGACTTCAGGAGTGATGTAGAGAAGGCTAAGGATTTCAAAAAGAATTGAATAGGTGGAACAACAAAGGTGGCTTCCACCTGAGGTGGCGTTGCAGGCAAAGCCTCGCTCACATGGGGAAGGCGTTAGAGTCAGCTTCAGGAGAGGCCTAGTTGACCAAGTGCATGGGAGAGAGAGAGAGAGAGAGAGAGAGAACGTGGCATGGACGTAGAGTGAGGGAAAAGGAGGCAACACGGAGGAGAGTTCAAATCAAGGCCAAGGACCAGCACCCTTGATGAAAGACAAGGCCATGGAAGGGAGATAATAGCTTCAGGTCAGGAGAAGGAGAAGGGCAAAGAGCAGAAGAGGATGCAAATCCCCTTGGAAGAAATCACATGCGTAACACCGGCGGAAGAGTTCTATAGAACATGGTGACTGGAAAATCCGACAGAACACCCATTAAATACCGCATTCATAAATGCAGGAGTGCAATTCATTATGCAAGTACCAAGTTTTGACAAGGACTTTTTCAAATCATACATGTTGGAGATGTTGCAGACATGATTCTAACCACAATTAGAGTAGAGTAATGATTGGTAACAAGGAGGTTCATGTGACGTTCTCCCAAAACAATTTCTAGAAAGCTTTCAAAATTGTTGAATTCTAATAGACCGGTGGAGGAAGGATTCGAGCATCACCAATGGAGGAATTTTGTGGACAAAGTTACCAATCTCAATCCACAAGAGGTGGCCAAATTGATCAAGCATGGAAGCCATAGATTGAAGATGCGGCAACTGAAGTCGAAGGAGCTATAATGCACAATGAACGTGATAATGTCAAGATTGTCCAATGATCAACGAGCCTCGAAAATGCCCACTTGGCTCATACCATACAGGGAAGGAATAATGGTCGGAGTACCATATGATTGGGCATCATTTCTATCAAATAGTATTCAAAAATATTTTAATGCAGTAAATAAGGAATTTTTCAATGGCTTTCCATGCCATTGCTTTGATGTTGGATGTTGTATCACAAGAGAAGCTTTAATTCCCAGGTTTGAACCCCCCTTAAATTATTTTGGAGCATGCACCTCTGATATTTAGATGGATCACTATGGTTCCACAGATGAAGTCAGGCACTCCAAAAAAGAAGAGTGTCTTGAAGAAGAGAAAGGCACAAGAAGCTTCAAGAAATGAGGGAAGCGAGGAGTCAGATGGAGCTGAGCAGCAATTACATGTCGAGGATCTGGTTTGAAAGGAGAAGAGGCGAAGAAGGTTGGAGCAACAGTGGATGGGAGCCCCAACCGCTGCAACAACAACCACGGCATCGACAACAACAACAGCAGCAGCAACCAAAAAGTCGAGGACCCCCACAACAGGCCACAGCAAGGAAGACAGATGGTGGCAATGTGCAAAAGGTGGTGAAGGGTCAGAGCAAGAAGTGTGGAATATCACAGGAGACAATGCAAAGGAAAGTTCCAGCACAACCAAGGAATCAGGCTATGCGAGAAGGCACAGTAGGTACCAGTTCGGGTACCAAAGGAATGACTTCAAGTAGGGATGTGTGTGGACAACAACCAAAATTGAGGGAGTCTGTTGCGCAAGAAGCGCAAGGTGCAGAGAAGACAGTGCAACTACCATAAGGGAGAACTACACAACAGCACATGTAGGAACCAATAGCAATTGTAGATGTTGATGAAGAAATTCGGACTATAGTTGATGCAGTGGGAGCATCACCACCATTGGATGAAGCACCAAGAGGAGATTTTGTTGGTGATGTTCCAGTACAAGTAGATAATGGTGCTACATCGGAGAGTTTCAACTTAACACCACTGAGCTAGTTTGCAGATCCTACGGATCCATGTGGATCGCCTCCAATGGAGGGACCACAAATAGAGATAACATCTACAACAACACAGGCCACGACATTGACTTCATATGTGCCTAAGGAAAGGAGAGATAAGCGAAAGCAAGATGCATCAGATTTGACATTTTGGCAAAAGGGAAAGAGTAGCCAACCGTCTGAGGAAGAACCGAAGAGGAGACAGGAGATAGTGGCAAAAGCAGAAAAGACTACTCAAGCAAGTGAGACAATTTAAGAGGGAAAAGTAGTCAAACAAAAGATCAACCTGACAAGTCACGGTATGGAGGATGTGGAGGAAACCACCACCGGAGATGACACTAACATGGAACTGGCAAAGGAGACAAGTGAGCATTTCATCATCGAAGTGCCAAATCTAAGGAGACCACCAGTTCTGGGAGAAAATATAAATGAAAAGGTTGATACATTTTTTGACAAGTTGACTAGAGTGTTGGATAGAGTACGCAACGAGTTTAGAGTCGAATGTGTGGGAGATTGGCAACTATGGCAATTGAGAATGGAGAATGAATTGGACAAACTAGTGCATTGGGCTCGTGGTGATGAGCGCATGAAAAAGTTTGTAGAAATTCATCAGCCGCAACCATGGGAGCTGGAAAACTGGCAGTGTCAAGTCAATACTGAGAATGAAGAACCCGCCAAAAGGAATTCAAGTACTCTATCAACATCCACCATGCATGTACATTAATGAAGGGAGTTTGGTGCCCTTCCTAAGTTGGTCGAATCATACGCCGGAATGAACTTCTTGGCATATCTTATTTAATGGTTAGCAACAGTACTGGAGAAGTTCCAAGCTTTCAGCAGACAGTTTGTAACAAAAAGTTGGAGAAAGAGTTAGCTAACTAGGTGCAGATGGTGGAAGCAAGACTTTGGCAAGTGCAGCAGGATGCCAAAGCAGAACTAGCAAAGTTGAAGGAGGTAGAGGCTAAGAAGCAAGTATAGGAATAACAAGATCAATTGATTGGTCAATTGATCTCAGAGTGTGCAGTGAGGGAGCAACTTCTTGAGGCAAAGAAGCACGAGATTACTCACCGAGATCAGTTGATTGTTGAAAGGGATGAGAAACTAGCGATGACAACAAGAAGACAAGCTAAAGCGACAAAGAGGGAGGTTGAGTAGAAGGCTAGGCTAGCTGAATTTGAGCAAAAGTCAAATCATTATGGCTTACAGGGGACTTGATACCCAGCCTATGTGAAGCGGTTGAAGGGGGAAACCGAAGCCTTGAAGCTACATATCCAAGAGCTTGGAGGAGTACCTGTTCCTATGCTAAGTGCTAACATAGGGTAGTTATCCCCCAATTAGATGTGAGGTGTCCAAGATGGTAGTTGTTGTTAACTAGCAACCCCCAAAGATAAATAGGCTCCCTCATTCATTTGAGCGGGTACCATATACCATGATTCATATTATACCTTGTGCATTGCATAGGAAGATACTGGGTATGGTAGAGAGAGTAGATACGTTTGCAGAGGCATTGCTCTAGAGGAGATACTTTAAGTAGGATCACAGATTGTATATGTAAGATAGTGTTGTACGCATTCCATCGTACAAGCAAATGTTAATGCAATATCTACTCATATTGATTCTTCATCTATTGCTATTGTATGTTTCCTGTATGTGTTGTTATTGTTGCAGTAGATAGATTTTGTAGTTGTGTCCTCTTAAGTTTTCTTACATAGGATTGAAGCCACCATACAACGGAGTCACTCTATATCAAAGTCGTCATACAAGAGTTGTCGTACAATGATTGTCGTACCATGATTGCCATACAGTCAAACGTCGTACAATGAAGACTCAAACGTTGTAAGTGGCGCAAACACCATACAACGGAGAGCAAATGTCGTATAGTGGAGAGCAAACATCCTACAGTGGAGAGCAAACGTCGTAAAGTGGAGAGCAAATGTCATACAGTGGAGAGCAAACGTCGTACAGTGTAGAGCAAATGTCGTACAGTGGGAGGTTGTGGCAAATAGTGCACGTTAGCAGTCTGGAAAAGGATAGACCTTCCTATTTGCAAACTGAATTGTATAAAGTTGAGATGAATGTGGTCATAGCTAATCATTAAATCTATCAATTCAAATTGTTCCTCCAAGAGTGGAATACCACCACCGTGCTACAACATCCTCGTAGTAAGTTATCTGTCATCCACCTCTCCAAGCTTCACACAATGCTAGTTCAAACTTAAATGGCAACAATGCCAATTGTAGCACAATGGTGGTGTTCCACCCTTGCAGGAACAATTTAGATTAATAGATTAACTATCTACAATTTGCAATGATGCAATTGTATGGCCTGCATCATCTCCTTGTATCTAACGCCTTTATTCACTAGTCTTAACGGCCTAGTTTAAGGATCAAACAGCCTGCACTCTTCATAGAAGGCTGGCACTAGCCAAACGGCTTGCCTTCAGTCTTGATGGCCTTGCAACTGCACTGTACGGCTTGACAACTTCACTGTATGGCTTAGCAACTATGTTGGACGACCCAATAAGTACCCAAACAGCCTTGTAAGGCAGAACTTGGAAAAGAATACAAATAACAAGATTGAATCTAATCTACTACAGCAATCAATCAATAGCAATACATGCAGATCACACACAATAGCAATAGCAAATGATGAACAAGTATGAACAGATATTGCATTTATGTTAGCCTGTTACGACATTCCCTTACACAAAATCTGATCCTATGCAGAATACCTCCAATGCATTCTCCTAGCATGCACAATGCAACTACAATGGACTCTCTTCGACATATACAATGTCTCCGGTGTGTGTACCTTTTATACTATCGTGTGTATTCCTTCTCAAATGAATGAGGGGGGTCTTATTTAAACTAGGGGGAAGGTAGTTACAAACAACTATCACCCCCGACACCTCAACTCCTAACTACAAGACAAACTAGTGTTAACTATTTTTACATGACTCACTTCGTACATATCTCCACTTATGTCATTACTACATGCATTATTCCAATGTACTCACTTCGTACATATCTCCACTTAAGTCATTACTACATGCATTATTCCAACATAAAACTTGTTGGCATCCTTGCCACATTGATTTCCTCTGTGTACATTTTGCTATTCAGTAATTCCTTCTTCCTTGAAACTCTGTTCTTTCTTCAGAATGTATTCTTTGTTTCCTGCGTTTTACTGTCAGAATTTGTTGGCTGCGCCCAAGGGAGTGTGCAGTTTTTCCTGTTCACTCATCATGCAGGGTCTTTGTCTTTTCGAGGGCGAGGGTAGTTTCGCACCAAGTCTCCAAGTGCAAATTGATTTTGGACAAAGAGAGAAGCGCAAGCCCATTTCGGGCCAGAAAACGGCGAAACTCAGTTTTGGAGGAAAAAAACGTAAGGCCCAAGCCTTTTCGCCCCTGTGTGAGAGCGCAAGGCAGTTTCGGGCCTTGACTGGGCGAAACTCAGTTTCAAAGGAAAGGATGCCAGGTGGGGCCCAAGTTTTTTCGCCCCAGATAGAGAGCACAATGCAATTTCGGGGCTAACTTGGGAGGAAATGCCTTCATTTTGTCCTAAAAATCAGCGCACATCTGCAGCGAAACAATCTGGGGCCCATATCTTTTTCGCCCCTGTGGGAGAGCTCAATACAATTTCGGGGCTAACTTGGGCGAAAAGGCCTTTGACTTTTCCACAAGGCGCAGCGCAGTTCAGTTTTGGTTGCAAGTGGGGCCCAATTCCGTTTCGCCCCAGATCAAGAGCGCAAACCAATTTCGAACTTCTTTTGGGCGAAAGCGCCTTTGACCTGCCCTCAAAGTCAGCGCAACTCCACTCCAAACAGAAAAATGCAAGTGGGGCCCGAGGCGTTTCGCTCCAATTTGCCAACGCAACTTGATTTTGGAGTTTGATAAGGCGAATGCGCCTTTGACTTTTCCACCAAAGCGCAGCTCAATTTCAAGGAGAAAGATGCCAGGTGGGGCCCGAAGTGTTTCGCCCCAGTTTTCCAGCGCAACTCCATTTTGGGCCTAGTGAGGGAGAAATAGCCTTTGACTTTTCTCACTCCAGCGCCACTCCCAAGGCAGCAAGGTGTTTCGCTCCAGTTTTCCAGCGCAAGGCAGTTTCGGGCCTTGATAAGGCGAATGCGCCTTTGACTTTTCCACGTCGGCGCTACTCCCAAGATAGCAAAGTGGTTTCGCCTCAGTTTTGGAGCACAAGCCCGTTTCGGGCCAAAAAGCAGCGAAACTCAGTAGGGCCCAGGCCTTTTCGCTCCCACTTGGGAGCGCAGGCTCCTTTCGGGGCTTGTATGGGCGAGTTGTAAATGGGGCCCGCATCAAAGAGGCCCCTGTTTCCAGTCTAACTCCCCTACCTCAGCCAGAATTCCTCATAAATGCTTCTCAGCGATGAAGGGAGGCGTGCCCTCACCAGTTTGATTGCATTTAGTCAGAGAAGCTTCCAGATTTGATTTTCCCGGATCTTAGAATCCAATCTTCCGTTGAGGCGGTTCCAACAAGTGAGGAGGCGGCGCTACAGGCGAATCATATCGTCGCATTGAAGCCATGCAACCACTTCTCCATGAGTCATCGAATTCAGGCCATGCCTCATTACTTTTTGATGAGTGCTGAAATCCAATCTTTGCTGCCACCGCGATGTTTGGTGGGTGAGCATTTATGTTTCAGAGGCGGAATCCTCTATAAAAACTAGCAATTCTAATGTAAGATGATGGACGTTTTGCTAGAGACTTGTTGTACATGAATTTTGCTATGAATGCAAAGAAACCTTGGCTCTAATTCTAGACTTCTCTTTATGTGTATGTTTTCTATCCTATATTTCTATCAAATTCTCTTCTTTGTCTATGGGCTATAATTCTATGTCTAGATTTAGCTTCCGATAGAGGGTGAACACTGGAATAAATCTGGAGATTGCACATATAAGATATCTGGTTTTAATTTATGTTACTTTCTTTGTGTGAAGTGTTATTGGTTCAGAGTGCAATTAAGTTATCGTGTTGTTTGTTCATCACCTCTGTTCATCTGGCTTGAGGCCATATTTCCCATTCCTTTCAGTCATTTCTAATCTCTTTCATGTTTCCTTAATCTCAAATCCCCAAGTTAGAATAGTAAGGGAACCAGCCCTCTCTGGAGATTGGCACGGGAGGCATTCCTTCCTTTCGGCCTTTCAATGTTGGCCAGGTCTAGGGTGCATGGATGAAACATTCCATACCTAAGGTGGATTTTTAACCAGCACAACTTTTATCCAAAATTACAAAACTTTGGTTTATGCATACTTGACTTCCACCCATATTTTATTTCCAACTAGTCTATTTTATTTGATGAGGTGGCATGTCAGAACTAGCACCTACAAATGCAAAGATAATTCTATTAATGTCCACAAATGGCCAAAGTAGGCCAATGGGACTCATTAAAAAGAGTTGTTACAAATTACAATACATTGTAATAACCACAAAGTGCTACGAAAATAAGCTAAACTAGAGTAAAGAATCTAGTGTAAACTACTCTAAAGTGGAACAACCGTATGGCATAAAATTACAGCCTTGAGGGTTACCCAAAATAGATAAACCAAAACATGCTAAAAGAATTTAAGAGAGATATAGAAGTTGAGGTACAATAGAGATTGAAAGAAGCTCCAATAGATCCAAGCGCCAGTATTAATCTATAGTGGGAAGTAAAGTAGAAGCACAGTCGTCATCACCAACTATCCCAAAAGGGCCAACACATCTAAAGATGCTCCCAGGAGAATGGCCAAGACTAAGAGAGCTTGGTTGGATAATCTTGGGAGGACATGGAGTTCAATCCCTCAAGACTCTTCTAGCATCCATGGCTATGGAACCAATAGAAGAGGACAAGAAACTAATAAGTTTCCCCTGCCTACAACTCCTCGGTATGTGAGGGGTGGCCGAAACCCGACATTGAAGAATTGCAGCATTGTCCTGTCGTGATCAAGAAGAAAGAACTGAAGCCCCACTCTTGTATGCAAGAAATAGGCTACACACAAAATGGAAAATAACAGTATAACCAATGATGATCATACATCTAAGGAATTTATTTGGTAGACGCTGCAAAATAGAAACACTAGGTTTCAATTATCATTAGAAACAATGGAATTATCTGTAGTTGGAGATCTCACTGAGATCCCGGGATTTCCCACAAAACTCCCAAGAAATTCCTAGTGGCGAGATTTTTTCTAAAAACTCGGTGCCAAGAAAATCACCAAATCGCAGCGAGTTTCACACCGAAAACTCATTGATTTCTCAGCAAAACTTGCATATGTAGATCAGAACATGAAATTTTTGGTGAATAAGCTTTGAATTTTTCTATTAATTGATTATTTTTAGGAAAGCTACAACTACATAAACAATGGATTGAGGTTTGAATGGATGAAAATGTTACTATTCTTAAATTTAGTCAAAGTCTTCTATATTTTTTGTTGTGGTCAAGGATGTACTTAGCATTACATAGTATATCCACAAAAAGTTCATCTAACAAATGAGAAGCAATATTTAATTTTAGATCATTGTCGTTAAAGAAACTCGAAAACTAACCATATATGTATTACGAAGTACACTTATCTACTTAGTGAAACAACTTATATATATTATATTGTTTGAACTCAAAGTTATTTGGATTTAGTATGTAAGTATTATATTATCGGGTCACAAGGTTGGAGCGTCTTATCATGAGCAACCCAACCTCTCTACTATCATTCATTCATGAGCCATGGTATGGTGTTTATGGGCTCACCACCTAGCTTAAGTTGTTGTATTTTACTATTTTGTTGGTTTTTTATAAGCATTCATGATTACGAATAGTAATTTAACTCTTTTTAATGACAATCTGATAGAAAACCAAATTTTTGGCTCTCAAATTTCTGTTTTAAATTTTATTTTTTTAAATTTAAATTATTTTGTTTGATGTTTTTTCGTCAAGTTTACCCAATTTGCTAGAAACTCTCACAATTGGAGTGTCAAGTTTTTGCCGAGTTGCCAATTTTCCAACTATGGAATCTGTAATGTCCTACCCCTTTCGAAGGCAAATAAATTTGCCACCCAAAGAGCCAGGTTCCGATCTTGGGTTCCAAACTGAAAACTTGAATGTCTTGTTTGTTGATTGCTTTGATATCACGTGATTTATGCAAATATGAATTTTTTATACTTTTTGCAATAATACAAATTCTGGAAATAAAAATAGCAGCAAACTAGAAATGCTTGTATCTTAAAAACTACTCCTCCAATGACTACGAAATTTAAGCACAAACTTCTTCTAATGATATTGAGCAAACCCAATGAAGGAAATTGTACAAGGATAAGTGTACCCGGAGATCTAAAGGCCTGATATAATTCTGGAAGTTAACACCAGCAACAACAAACTTATATATTCATTAAATATGCTTGTAATACAATTTCTCCAGCATACTAATTGTTGTTTGGCTGTCCAACAAAGAGAAGACCTCATACAACACAATGAATACTCCAAATGGGAGGCGTTTGGCCTCAATAAGTGCACGCCCTTCACTGCAACTGGTACGGCCTGTTAAAAACCCTTCACAAATGACATAGATCCCTTCCAAACTGCTGAAGTGTACGGCTGATAAGCTGATCAAAAACTATGAATAATCAGCAATACAAGCTTCTTCAAAACCCAAGCAATCTAATTCAAAATAGCCTCTAATGGTTTGGCCTCACTGGAAACATCTGCAATCTGAAGTAACTCTAAAAATGGCACCAAGTGCACCCCAAAACTCATCAACAACCTGCCACTTTGAAGCTCAAATCATTCCCCGTCACGGAAATGCCACAATCACTCCAAGGATATCTTGCAATCCCAAAAGTGATGTTCCTGTTGGAGGGTTTCGTCTCCAAACAAGCCAAATCTGCCCTTGCCTGTGGTTTTTCGTCACAAACAAGCTGGATATCTTCCTGCAAACTCTGCAGCAAGCAAGCTCCTTTCTCCAAACATGAAATGTAATAACCAAAGATGTCTTCAAATGCTCTCACAACCTCTATTTATTCTTTTCTCGAGCTGGTCGACCCAATGTGGGTAGAATGTGGGATTAAACTTCTTTCTTTTTTACTTGCTTTATGTCAATAATTCATTTACTAATGAGCACATATAATGACTTAACTCCACAATATCACTTAATCATATTATAATCTCCCAAAGTGGCGTCCAAGCTAGGCATTAATAAAACCACATTAAAATATACATTATTTCCTTCAAAATGAGTACTCATAAGCCCCCTAACAAATTATAAAGTCATACTTAGGAGAATAATATAATAATTTAATGACTTTATAATAATTATAACTTCGACGATTAAAAACTCCATGACCGCTCATCCAAACTCACATCCGAAGATAGAAATGAGTACCCATTTGGCCAAACTAGCCACTCGTAGGACTTCCGCTCCGCCAAAACCAACTTACTAAAAATAGTAAGTTCCCCGCACCGATAACCAAATGGGTCTAGTCAATCAACTGAAGATATATCTCGGATACCCAATTCGGCGAAGAACAACATTCTGCAATCAATTCGGCCAGAAACCTGAATCACCGACTTACTATAAATAGTAAGTCCTCCCTCAAATCTCAGAATGTCCCCGAAAAACTGGCATCCAAAGGCATACAACCATCTGGCGAAACCCCAACATCCTCTGAGAGCATTCTCACAAAAGACAAGCCTAGGAAAGGGACATTACAGTCCTCCCTCCCCGAGATTGCTTGTCCCCAAGCAATCCAATCTCATCACATAACAATCTCAATGACAACTGCCATGTGATCCCTGGATCCCAGATGAACCGAAGAGCTCCATATCTCCAACTGAGATAAATCCTGCAGCTTCCTGAAAGAACTTCCCTCCATACTATCTGTATGCCGGGATCCCAAATGAAACTGCAGAATGACTCACTGTAAAGCTGCTGCTCAACCCTGTCAAAACTGACCCAGTCAAACTGCACTAGCTGATGAAGCAACCCGAAATGCAAACCAATACCCGGGTCCCATAGCCAAGCTGGTAACCTGTCATTCCTCACAACTGGAAGCTTCTGCTGTGCCACACTGATTACAACTGAACTACTCTGTAGCCCAATCTGAAACTCATCAGGATCTGATATGCTGGGGAACCAACAGAGAAATGATTCTGCATCTGAAGAAGAGATCGCCTCATGCCAATGGGATACAAAAAAATTTGTATCGCAGCTCTTCTTCTCATTTGAATATGTCATGAATAATTTCTCCATATGTGAACTGAAAGAGAAATGGTGAGCATACCTCCCAATGCAATCCATGCGCACTTCTCCGACAGGCTCTATGGGAAACTCGGAAGAATCACCCTCACCATCCATTATGCATGAATCGGGAGAAGTTTGATCAACTTCAGAAGTTGCATCACCCTCACTGTTGTTACTATGCAACTCTCCGTCACGTCCGATCTTATGAACCTCTTCGATCAACGGTTGGATTATTGTGCACCTTGTATCACGTTCTGCACTCTTTGAAGTAGTCATGACAGGTGATGAAATTCCCGCTTGGTCAAGAGAGAGATGAGCTAAACTCAGCTCCAAGCTAAGCTCATAAATGAATCTCTCTCTCTGAGTGTTTGGACAGCCAAGTCCCTATCTCCCAATAAATTATATAATCGGATTTTATCACTTCCAAAGCTTGCTTAACAGTTTGCATTTTGATTGTTTGTGCACTAGTAATAGAGGAACCATCTATCAACCCCTCTTGTCTATCCCTGAGTTGGGCTGTCCACAAGAGATACTCCACAAATTGATGTGTGCTATCCAAAAAAGATAAAGTCTTAACAATTTTTTCATCTGTAACCTGCAATTTATCCTTCCAAGTTTGCTTTGCTTCTGGTTCTAAATCGCAATCAGCAGCACACAAGAATTTTTCTGATTTGTTATACTTAGCATGATGATCAAAATTATTATCCCTCTTAACACTACATTCCCCAACTACATAAACTGAAGTTAGGTCTGATTCATTCTCATCCCAAGAGTCATCAACAACTGCTGTTTTGAAATCAGCTAACTCCTGGTCCACACCTCTATTGTATACTTCTCCTGAAGTGGATCCGCAAGATGAATTAACTTCATCTTCATCGAAATCAGCACCATGATCAAAAGGAAATTCATCTCCACTCTCCAATCCTGGGACCTGTGGGTTATCCGGTTCACCATCCAACAACCTGTTGATCCTCTCTATCTCTGAACTCAAAGAAGAATCGTCATAAACTTCCAATTCATCGTACTTAGGATCTTCAGGAACATTGTAATGGTCATCAGAATGGTTACTCAACCTGCTATAACTATCAATGGATTGTTCTGCATGTAAACCCACAACTACTGCCTCATCATCAAGTTGCTCCTTGACCGAGTCATCCTGAAACTCTGATATGCGTTCGTCCTGTGACAAACTATCTTCTAGCAACTCATCACTACTTAAATCATTTTGAGTCACTATATTGTTTACCTCCTGAGATGAAGCATCAATTATCCATTCAACTGTTCCGCTGTCCTGAATCATAGATGGCTGCAACAAATTACTATCACAGTTAGTTTCACAAACATGACCGAATGTCCACTCCTTTGACATGTGAAACACATGTTCTCTCTCCTTAACTGATTTTTGCTTATGTGAGGAGGTCTTATATCCTGTGAAACTTCCGAAGCTACTGCTTTACCCACCAACTTCTGTTTCCCTTTGTCAATTCTTGCTGGGACAACAAGCTCATCTCTTTTAATTCCAACTTGTATTGGTGACTCAGTGTATAAAGGTTCAATCTTGACCGGAGGAGCACCTGTTGGTAGAGAAATTTTCATCATTCAGCAGTAAATTTTAATGTAGGGACTGTCCTCATCTCATCATGGGTCTTACCCCAACTCACGCTGTCTCAATTAGTCCAATCATTAATAGACGCCATGAATCTGAAATTAATTTGAGGCTTCCACAGGCTGGCAGGAATGACCGGCTCTGATACCACTTGTAATGTCCTACCCCTTTCGAAGGCAAATAAATTTGCCACCCAAAGAGCCAGGTTCCGATCTTGGGTTCCAAACTGAAAACTTGAATGTCTTGTTTGCTGATTGCTTTGATATCACGTGATTTATGCAAATATGAATTTTTTATACTTTTTGCAATAATACAAATTCTGGAAATAAAAATAGCAGCAAACTAGAAATGCTTGTATCTTAAAAACTACTCCTCCAATGACTACGAAATTTAAGCACAAACTTCTTCTAATGATATTGAGCAAACCCAATGAAGGAAATTGTACAAGGATAAGTGTACCCGGAGATCTAAAGGCCCGATATAATTCTGGAAGTTAACACCAGCAACAACAAACTTATATATTCATTAAATATGCTTGTAATACAATTTCTCAAGCATACTAATTGTTGTTTGGCTGTCCAACAAAGAGAAGACCTCATACAACACAATGAATACTCCAAATGGGAGGCGTTTGGCCTCAATAAGTGCACGCCCTTCACTGCAACTGGTACGGCCTGTTAAAAACCCTTCACAAATGACATAGATCCCTTCCAAACTGCTGAAGTGTACGGTTGATAAGCTGATCAAAAACTATGAATAATCAGCAATACAAGCTTCTTCAAAACCCAAGCAATCTAATTCAAAATAGCCTCTAATGGTTTGGCCTCACTGGAAACATCTGCAATCTGAAGTAACTCTAAAAATGGCACCAAGTGCACCCCAAAACTCATCAACAACCTAGCCACTTTGAAGCTCAAATCATTCCCCGTCACGGAAATGCCACAATCACTCCAAGGATATCTTGCAATCCCAAAAGTGATGTTCCTGCTGGAGGGTTTCGTCTCCAAACAAGCCAAATCTGCCCTTGCCTGTGGTTTTTCGTCACAAACAAGCTGGATATCTTCCTGCAAACTCTGCTGCAAGCAAGCTCCTTTCTCCAAACATGAAATGTAATAACCAAAGATGTCTTCAAATGCTCTCACAACCTCTATTTATTCTTTTCTCGAGCTGGTCGACCCAATGTGGGTAGAATGTGGGATTAAACTTCTTTCTTTTTTACTTGCTTTATGTCAATAATTCATTTACTAATGAGCACATATAATGACTTAACTCCACAATATCACTTAATCATATTATAATCTCCCAAAGTGGCGTCCAAGCTAGGCATTAATAAAACCACATTAAAATATACATTATTTCCTTCAAAATGAGTACTCATAAGCCCCCTAACAAATTATAAAGTCATACTTAGGAGAATAATATAATAATTTAATGACTTTATAATAATTATAACTTCGACGATTAAAAACTCCATGACCGCTCATCCAAACTCACATCCGAAGATAGAAATGAGTACCCATTTGGCCAAACTAGCCACTCGTAGGACTTCCGCTCCGCCAAAACCAACTTACTAAAAATAGTAAGTTCCCTGCACCGATAACCAAACGGGTCTAGTCAATCAACTGAAGATATATCTGGATACCCAATTCGGCGAAGAACAACATTCTGCAGTCAATTCGGCCAGAAACCTGAATCACCGACTTACTATAAATAGTAAGTCCTCCCTCAAATCTCAGAATGTCCCCGAAAAACTGGCATCCAAAGGCATACAACCATCTGGCGAAACCCCAACATCCTCTGAGAGCATTCTCACAAAAGACAAGCCTGGAAAGGGACATTACAGGATCATCAAACACAAACGAAATGAGTTATTGTACGATGATGAGTCTACCTCTTTATGTTTCTTTGGTTATAACAGTTGGGGTCAAATGCATAGAGGCTAAGTATAAAAAATAGGCTGTTCCATATTTTGCAGTTTGCACAATTTGACTCAAGGACCATACACATAAGAGCCTCCAAAAGTTAAAGACAATTAATATGTGATATGGCCTCAAAAGCATTAATCAAGAATCAATTTTGACACATTACTGCTGAAACAGTCTCCAAGTGACTTATGACAACATAGCATTTCAATGTAATCATAAAGATGCTCAATTCGGAGGATCGAATAGCCAATTGGAAGGGTCTATGCTCTCATCCATCTTTGAGGCACAACATTATGACCTATCTCAAAGAAATAAATGCACAGATGGGTAACGAGACTGATGCAGCACCTTCTGGATGAAATATTTGACCCATTTGAGGTCTAAACATAAAGGCAGGCAACCTGCAAACATAATTCGACATCTATTGCTTGTAGCATAAGCATATTCTTTACGGCATATAGGCATATGTACAGAGCTGTAACAACCATAGTATCAATTCCTTACAGCCCAACAACTTGAGACAAGTACCAGTACCTGGCATGAGTACCAGGTAAGGGGAGACAAATCTCCAGGTCAATATGTTGCTTAGTGAACAGGCTCAACCTATACTTCCAACAAAATGAATGACACTTAGCTTTGTGGTAAAGTAAAAACTTAAGATCTTCCCATCAAAGGGACTATCATCCAATAGTAACCATCCTGACATGTTAGGCCACCCAACTAGCTTCAATCCCCATTGTCATGGTTTTGACAGTAGGGGCCAGGTGCAAGTCCTGGATGATTTGGACAAATAATATACACTTGTCATAGCAGCTTAACTAAGCATAAATGGAGGCATTGGTTATGAACATAAGACCCAATTGTATAGGACAAACTGAACATAATTTAAGATTCGCTCTTTAAGGATTGGCATGAATGTTTAAGCAACCGATGTATTAAGTTACTTCAAATATATTATTATAGCCTTCCACTTGAGAGAGACTCCATTTTTAATTTAATTAAAGAAAAATCCCAGGATCCCATTCATTATCAAATTTTACAAAAAGGAAAAAACCAAAAAAAAAGCAATTATGTGCATATTAAATCTACATATGTGATAGATGCATATGGAGTGAATGGAAGCCCTCATATTCACTATGGAATCCCACAAGACTGTTGATAAGCATAGAAAATTAGAGAGAATAAAGTGATTTAAGGAATCTATAATGATTATATTAGGCACATGTAGTATGCCCAATCTTGCAATGCAATACAATAACACACAATGCATGTAAAGATCTGCACACATAAACAATGCACAAGTACAAAACCAGAAATTAATCAAGCATGAATCTCATCATATTTTTCAATCAAATTTGTAATACGCCAAGACAATTAAACTTTTTTCATTTAATATTAGGCCAAAAGATCTATGTGTTTTTGAGTTGACCTAGGGACTTGACAATTACTGCCATGTCACTCACTTACGTGGATTTACACTAATATTGTGATTACTCTTCCATTATATTGGACATGCTTTACTCTGGTTTGATGATGATGGGTAATAGATGTATAAATATATTAACAATGATTGATTTTATTCACATTAGTCAATGATAAAAATTAATTGTGCCTATATTTGAAAAATATATTGAGCTTTGTTTTGAGAGATGAAATTGACCGATGCAGACACCAATTGCAATAGCCCACCCTGGGAAAAGTATATTGTCTTGATTTCATTTCACTTTGCTTTTTGACTAACAATGTTATGCATCTGCCTTAGAATGGATAAGATTAAGGAAAATGGAAGACTAACCTCCCTAGCATTGGCACATAAACTCCTTCAAATAAAAATAAAAAAATTTTAACTTCTAGGAATCTTATCAAGAACTCCCAAAGTTGGCAAAAAGGTTAATAGGGTTAGGTTTCAAAAGCATCATGTTCCCTAGCTTATGTTCTCCCTCCTCCATGTCAACCACTCATTCATTTCTTCCTCTGCAGTTGGAAATTTATGCATGTGAGGATGTTGAAGGTGGAAGCACACCCGATGCAACTCAAGTTCTCCTCCTGAATTACGCCATTAAGAAGATTTTAAAACCCCTAGATAGGGCCAAAAAGAGAAAGCATTGCAGGATTGAAGGCAAGCAAACTAGGGCACAGCTTGGACTGCAAATATCCTCCTTAAAACTCTCCACATTCTTGTGAGGATGTAACATTTCCACCTTCATTGTATGCAATACTTTTTTAACATGTGGAATACAAATATAGTTCAGGGGTTAGTGATGCCCCAAAAACTATCTTATAGCATATTTAAATGTGTATATGTCTGCCCTAAACCCCGATTGAAGCTTGAAAAGTTAGCTTTAGAATTGACTGATTATAATTGATGTCCTAGCTTTGCCTCACTGTTTTGGGATTGATTTGAGTGGCTACTGAAAAAGGACTCAGTAAAGTCCCCTATCAGCCTCTGCTCTGATTTGACCCTTAAAGGGACAGAGGACAAAGAAAATTGTTTTATGTTCATCTCAGTTTGAATTTTTTGGAGGATACAAGTAATGTCTGCATGGTACCTGAATTAAAGTCGAAACCTTTGTGCAACCACCCTTAACCTTGAACATCTAAAGCAGAACTCCAATGTATGAATCCGTAACTGATGTTTGGTTCAAAAAGGTTTCTTCCCTCCAGTATGCTTATGCATTGGAAATGAGATCTTGGGCTGTTGTTGGTAGAATTGTATCAATGCTCTTTAGTTCAGACTATTGTAGATATGGAACACAACACACTGCAATACAATAAAATTACCACTTAGATAAACAGAATATACAACAGGAATTCTTACAAATACAAATGGATATACTGCACACACAGCATGTATCCTGCACAAAAACTATCTGCAATACCTCATACTTCGATGAACAATCTACCAACAATACACTTCAGCCAACTACAACATGTACTCTCACTCACTATATTCCTCACATAGATGCGTACTCATAGACAATGGGATCAGTTGGCGGTTGGCAACTACCCAACTACCTCCAAACTACCCGTTTACATAAAACATTAAAAATACCCCATTACTTTACATCATAGTTGAGAAAATCTGCAAAAAATTCCGATTCGATCCGATTTTTCCCGATTCATAGGCTAGCCAATTTTTTGCCGATTTTTGCCGATTTTTTCCCAAAAAAATCTGATATGCATAAAAAAGTTTTTTTCAATGAAAAATTGCATTTTCTTCGGTTTTTTCAATGAAAAAATGCCAATTTTCCTCTCGATTTTTTGCCAATTCCCGATTTTTTCCGATTCTTTTCCATGCCGATTCCGATCCGATTCCAATTTTCTCAACTATGCTTTACATTATTGTTGCCACATTTTGCACGGGGTGCCATGTTTTTGGTTTCTGCATGAAAGCTGCTCTTTTCCTTCCCTTCTCCTCATTTTCCCTTTCTTCCTCTCCCTCACAGCTTCATTCCCTCTTCTTCTTTCCCCCTTTCCTCCCCCAGCAAACTTCAGCAGGTGTACCTTGAAAAGTTTCTAAGTGTTGGGGCGCAACCCGACTTCGCAGCGAAGTCGGAGTGCGCCCTCGCTTGGAGCGCGATGGGTAACTCGTGCGCAACAGGACAGGAAGTGACTGAAAATCTGACAAAGTGTCAGGGGCGCAACCCGACTTCGCAGCGAAGTCGGAGCTTCTTCCTGGGCGCACTATGGAAATGGCCAATCAGGAAAATGGCTAAGTGCTGGGGCGCAACCCGACTTCGCAGCGAAGTCGGACTGCGCCTCTGTTCCAGTGCGCAGTCTGTACAGCGAATGGAGAAAGCCAAGCATCGGTGCGCAACCCGACTTCGCAGCGAAGTCGGAGTGCGCCCTTTGACCGATGCGCAGGTCGGTGAAACCAACTCAGAAAATGCCAAGGCAAGGAGACCTCCCAACTGCGCTGTCTTCCTCCTGCGCAACCCGATGGCGCCCGAATTCCTGGCGAAGTTGGATAAACTGCCCTTCAAGGCAGACACGTGTCACGCTTCAGCATCCGACAAGTATCCATCTGCGGGATTCGAGCCAAGACTTGACCGCGCAAGGACAAAGCATGGGCTTCACTACCGGCGCCAGTTGTCAACATTTAAAGCCGATGTGAAGTGCCATCTGCCGCACCTACCCGCATTCCTGTTGACCGGAGACTTGACCCAACACGCTGCCACGTAGTTGTACCGCCTTCAGGGACACCATGCTGCAAGGACAGTCCGGCCCGACAGAAGTCAGCATCAACAGCTCCTCAGCCGCTCGTGTCAGCTGCTGTCTTGTCTGGGACTTTGTGCCCATGAATGTAATCGGGGGGAGTTTTGGGCTATAAATACCCACCACATTTTCAATGTAAGGGGTGGAAGGGGAATATATTGCTAGGGGACAATTGTAGCTGTGCGTTTGCCTCAAATACAGACATATACTTGGCTCGCTTATTGTCTTTTATCTTGCATGCTGCCTCTCCTTGTCATTTCTGCATCATGTTTCTTGTGTCATTGCTTGTTGTTGTATTGAACTCTGGACTCCAGCATTTGATGGCCAGGTATTCCTGGAATGCATAGATAGAGGATACATGGGATCGCTGATAGCTGTAGTTTCAATGTATGTTTGTAGATGAATGTTGTTAGTAGTGGTGATTGATTCGTCGCCGTGCTGCTTATTCCCCCCACCCAACTCCAATCACATTTGGAATTCCTTTCTGCACTTTTATCTCTTTCTGTACCCTTTTATCTCTTTCCCTGCACCTTTTTATCTCTTTCCTGCACTCTTATCTTATCACAACCCCATAGGAGCCGGCCTTCTCCGGAGATTGGCACGGAAGGCATTCCTTCCTCCCGGCCTTTCAATCTGGTGGGCGAATCTGGGCGCATTAACAACGAAATCCTTTCCTCATGGCAGATTCGTAACCAACAATTATTACAAACACTTTGCACACTATTACAAAAGCTTTGTCATGGACACACACAACACGACTACTTGTTACAAACACTTTGTGCACACACATTCGTACATATACATTCATACACTTAAACATGAATTCATTCATTCATGCAGACATGCCAATTCGTCTGGCTACATATACATTCATACACTTAAACATGACTTCATTCATTCATGCAGACATGTCAATTGCTTTTATATGAGTACTGGCTTTGTAAAGGCTAGTTAGTTGCATATATGCTTTGGTTGAGGCATGGGTTCACTTAGCTTGAATTTCATTCTTGTTTGATTAATGATCTGGACCTTGAATGAATATACTTGGTTGAAATATCTTGACACAGCAATTTTAATCAGTTCATGAAAACGTCTGAACTGAGTTAATTGCAAATAGAAGCATGAAGGGAATGCCAAGAATTGGACCAACCCAAAAGGATGCAAACTCTGAAGTTTCCAGCTCTGAACTTACAGGTATGCTCCTCCAAGTTGGCATTCCTGGAATCTATCAAGCAAAGGAACTAACAAATGAAAAAATGACCCAATTTCCCCAATTCACCAGGGAAGGCGGTGTTTAAATAAATGTACAATACCTCACAAGGAGATTGAGCCGTGGGCGATCCCCAAGACCATGTCAGCTAGCAGACATATAGTCCGAATTGGAAAGTGGTAAAAACCAACTCTAGTACCCAATCCAACCTTATGCACATAAACACCAAAAATGTAAATCCCCACCCCCTTGGGCTAACAGCTCTAAACAAACTATATACATAGCATGCCATATTATTTCATTATTTATTCAAACAAATAAAGTAACATGACATAATATAACAGACTGTCATAACGCTACTACATGTCACGACTCAAGACTCATGGGTCCACCTAGTGGCCCACATCTACCCCTTTTGGATGCACTCACATTCCCACCGATAGACAAACCAACTCACCAGGTAGAGCAGAAACTTATCTCACTCCTTTGTCTTTGCATGTTTCATTGCCTCCACAATTCCTAAGTCTGCACAAGATTCGTAAATGATGAATTGATCCAAGTCCCATAGCAATTTTCACAGTAATTTAGACGATGCAAGCCCCACTCCTACAAAATTTTCACTCTTGTTATCCTTTGGTGAGGGTTAAGAGGGTAGCAGCACCTTATTGGGTAAAGGGGCAACACCCCTTGCAAGGTTGATAGTACCACTCACATTCCTTTTCTTGTTGCAAGGTGAAATCCATGGGCAGCACCTCCTTTCTGCAGTCAAGACTAATAAGCGCTCATTGGAAGCTACAATTATCCAAAATATTCATGACAGATCTGTACACCCTTTGTCTACATGCAAGAGCGGCTACTAGGGCTTCAGTCTTTTCTTCTTGTTTACAAAAGGACAAGACTGCAGTTCTTTGGCTTCAGGTTTCAGCTACCCCTCACATACCAAGGAGTTGTAGACAGGTGCAGCTTACTAGTTTCTTGTCCTCTTCTATTGGTTCCACAGCCATAGATGCTAGAAGAGTCTTGAGGGATCAAACTCCCTGTCCTCCCAAGATTATCCAACCAAGCCCTCTTAGTCCTAGCCATTCTCCTGGGAGCATCATTAGATCCTGTGTTGGTCCTTTTGGGATAGTTGGTGACGACAACAACTGTGCTTCTACTTTACATCCCACTACAGATTAATATTGGCGCTTGGATCCATTGGAGCTCCCTTCTATCTCTATTGTACCTCAACTTCTAGATCTCTCTTAATCATTTCTTTTAGCATGTTTTGGTTTATCCATTTTGGGTAACCCTTGAAGCTGTAATTTTATGCCATACAGTTGTTCCACTTTAGAGTAGTTTACTCTAGATTCTTTACTCTAGTTTAGCTTATTTTCATGGTACTTTGTGGTTACTACAATGCATTGTAATCTGTAACAGCTCTTTTCAAGGAGTCCCATTGGCCTACTTTGGCCATCTGTGGACATTAATAGAATTATCTTATCTTATCTGCTGGCATGAAAACCATCTGACACTGGTGTAAGCCTCCTACATGTACTTCACTTCTTTCCTTGCCAATAATTGCAACTTTTTAAGAGAATCAAGGTAGGCTAGTCATGGTTATAGATGGCCCTAAACTATTTTTGGACAATACAAACTCAACCTCAGATAGCCCTATTCCTTTGGATGGCCCGAAAAGCTCCTCTAACAATTACTTACAATTTCTTCCTTTGGACAGTCATACCACTGTTCGCATTCCTCATTCTCTGTTTTTGAATCGATCTCAGAACACATAGTTTGAACTAGAACTCCATGTTTCACATGACTCAAGACCTTTACTTCTCCTTCAACCTATTTGTGCTCCTCCACAACTTGTTCTAGGTCTTAGATACTTGCAACACACAAGCTACCTTTTTTTCCTTCTCCCAACATAGACTAGGACCTCTATGTATGGTCAATCATTTTTTTATTTGGTTGCTTAGGTATTTGAACTATATCCCCCTTCTTTACAACTAGCAGTTGGCTTAACTTTCTCTTTGATTTTTCAATATATTTTTCTCTTCCATGTGCTCGACCTAACTTTTCAGAACTAGCAAAATTAATCAAATTCTTTTGATGTACATCATAATTAATCAAATGCATTTGAAGACCCCTCTTGTATGATGTCAATTTGAAACCATTCATAGCTTTCAAACATGGTGTTGGCATAACAAACCCATTATTCAACATCTCTAGATTAAATTTCATAATATGTGTACACTTTTCATGCAAGTATGTAGGTCTGGCCTGCCTAGCATCATCTCCATCTCTATCTCTATCTTCCAGATGTTGTATCACTATTGTCTTTTCCCAAAGCTGACAATTTCTACTCCATATTGATTCAATGGTAAACAAGTAGTCCTCTATCGAACGCTCATATGCAAAGCTAGACTTACTCAATTTTTGTTAAACCTTTTGACATTCTTTTATGTGTACCACTCTAGCCATCACTCCCATGCCAAGGTTCTTTCCCAAGCATCATCAGATGCAGTACTCTACTAGTAGTCACTCCATGTTTAAGTCCCTATTACATATGACCAACCATATAGATCATTGTGCTCACCTTCAGTCCCCAAGCGATCCTTGTTGCGAGTTCTACCAATACTTTGTTGATCGTGCATTCTTCATTGGAGATTATCAACTTCTCTAGTCAACTCAAGTTTTACCTATATGCAATATTTGAGTGCCCTCGTCCTAGGGACCACTATAGAAAAATCCCCTTCTACACTTTCACTAAGAAGAGGTAAATGACTTCTAGGAGGGACACTTTGACTACAGATCGACAATACATGTTCTTTTGTCGGCCACGCTTTGATTTCATGCTCTCTTGTCAACCACCTGAATGCACACCCCCCTTTCCATGATTATCTCAGATATTTGTATGGGATTGATCTCCCCACTAGCATCATTGTTTGCCTATTGAAGCAATGTGCTAGTCTTGGCTTCCACTCATCAATATCATAAAAGTCCAACAAAATCTAAAAAGACAAGAGTCAAAATGTCAAATCTATTGTGCAAAGTATTTCCAATCATGCTATGTAAGACAATGACATACAATGCATTACGATACAGCACAATGGAAATACCAACACACATGAAGCAAAAGTACACAACCAAAAATAGGTCAAGGATAAGCCTCATTTTATTCTCTAATCAAATGTATAATACAACTTAGAGAGAAATGATTGTGGCAAATCCACAAGGCCATTTTGTCCAATGAACATAAGTACGTACGTATATTCTAGGCAGAAAGGTGGAGAAGGCCAACCACATACCTGCTCCAAAAAGGAGGTCCACGGTTCAAATTTGAAAGGGGGTAGAATTGTACACCATGCGCGGGTAACCAGAGTATGGTTGGATAAACATATATTACATAAACAACATCCTCCATAAGGATCGTCCCATATGGCCTATGGCCTCATGGACATTAAAAACTACTCTACCTTTTACCTTTACCTTTTAAAAACCATCAGAGTCACTTTCACTCTCACACTTTCGTCGAAGCTGATTAAAACAAAAATCCTCAAAGAATCGTTTTGAGACAGGAAATTTTTTATGATATAGGAATAATATATTTGATTACCAATAAAAATTGTTAATTTAGGGAATACAATGAATGCATTCAATGATTTTATGACATATTACCTCAGACTTGTCAATAATCAAGGGATCTGCACTCTGCCATCCTGCAGTGAAAGGTGCAAGCATACTGTGCCCTTTGGATCTAAAACAAAAATCCATTGTGAAGAGTTAGGCAATTCAATACATTGTTAACAAGAATAAGATGTAATGTAGATTAAGACCATTCATTTTTCAAAGATTTGAAAGCCTAATTGTAAGCTTAATTACTAGAGAAGTTTTATATCATTTCATTGTTATGTAGATTTCGTACTTCTCTTTTGGAACCTGCTGCTCCACAGATTCTGCAGGTCTTACTGTGCTATTCCATCTTGTGGAAGCAGAAAGTTTTTGAAATCCAAAGTCTTCAGAACCAACGGCAATTTGTCTTGCTAAGAAATGTGTCTGCCAAATTCCAAAATGAAAATATTTTCAAAGTAAGCAAGGTGAAACAATCAAACACAAGTATATGAATTATAAAAGTTATATTATATACTCTAAATTGAATTTGCTATGTTAATGTCAAAGTCATTCTTTTTCCCTTTTTTTTTTCTTTTTTTTTTCTGATAGCTCTAAAACAATGTCGTCTGGGTGTGCATAGCCATGATTTTGACTCACACCAGGGATGCATACCCGTACCAGGTGCTTGGATACATGTACCATATCCTCAAAATATGGCCATGATGCAACGGATGCACCAATAAGACATGAGCATGTTTCAACAATGCATAGGTGCTTTTAACATGCACTCCAGCGTACCCCATATTCTCACACCCTCGCACCCTGTGTACCCCCATACCCTCACACCCATGTACCCCAAATTTGGAGGTCCGCACCAAGTACTTTGTACCTGCAACCCATGTGCCCTGCACCCGCACACCCATACAACTTTGCTCTAAAATTATTTCAAGAACTGTTCTAGATCTGGATGATATTACAACCAACAGAGAGAAGATATAACTCCTCCATAATTTATGTTCATTGCAGATGCCATACCAATGATATATAATACCCACAGATTCTTAATAATATTTATTATGAATTAACTTTTTTCAACAAGTTTGTAGAATCAGAGATGTAACTACCTTTAGACTGCACTAAATAGAAGATGAAAGTGCCAAACTCTCAACAAAACTTAAAGCCTATGAAAGGCAGCATAAAAAAGAAGATGTTAGAGCTATAATGTCTATGCTGTGACATGGAATCTAATGATGTTATGGACAAGAAATATATGACTGAACTTTATTTGTGGGCTGGTATATACTATAGGTGGACTTTTGTACAATGCCCCCTTTCTTGATAAACAAAGCAAAATGATATAGCTTCAAGAAAATCCTGAGGAGGTGGATACTTTTAGATGGTTACATATTTTTAAACATGGAAATGGTTGACTTGAAAATATACATCTACTGCTACTTTCTCCAAAGCCAAAGATCACACAAAATGCAGATGAAAAAGACAACAAATCACCCAACTGACATAAAATATGAAACAATATTGAGCACATAATTTTAGGTAGTGAAAATAACAACAATGCTACCACATATCTAACAGGAAAATTTAACTTCAGAAAAAATCCATGAATAATAGGTGAGAAAGAGGAGGAAAGCAAATAAAGGAAGCTCCCCGAAGGCAAGCACAAACCAAACGAGGCCACCTCATAAACAATATGGGCTACCAAATAAACAAGGGCACCAGGATTGAGGACAGTAGTGCACATGACACATCCATGCATGCATACATAAAATAAAGTGAAACGAAAGGAGTATACAATAAACTGAAAATGAGCCTCTCAGTCGCAGGTGTAACTGCTCATCTTCCCTTTCTCTTGCAAAGCAAACTATTAGGGAAATTTGCAGCAATCATTGCACAGCAGTGGCTTGAGCTTTTGGGATTCTATTGAATGAATTTGACATGTAAACAAGGTGTTGTCCTTACACAAGTGAACTCATCCAGTTCTCTCAATTTAAGTAAATCAATAAATAAAATAATAATTAACTAATAAAAGCATAATCTCTTAGATGTCTTTGGTGCTCTGTAATTCTATTTGTTCTTTTAAATTTTCTAGATGCTTGTAATGTTCCTGAAACTAAAGCACTGTCCATACCTTCATTATTGTTTAGAAATGCCCTCAAACAAAATCACCCTATCCCCCTTTGTTTATAAACAGATATTTTATAACCCCTAAAATCATGTTGCATAGAATGCTTGGAATCATACTATGCTTCTTCTATAAATTGGATTTTGTTATGCAAAGTGGCTCATAGCATAAAATAGTTAATTTGTACAGTATGGTTAGATTTTGTTTCTTATAACACGAATTGACAAAACTGCATGGTGCGTATGCAAAGCCATCCACACATGGCAATGGTCAAGTACTATCTGCTAAGAAATGAAAAATATGGGAACAAACTGGATTCTTTATGTATGCATGCACAAATGTATGTTATGTGCAAACATTGGAATAGGTAACTGAAATGAACCCATGCCTGTCATATAGGCCAAACCCCTTACTCAAGTGGAATCTGTCACCACAACGCTGTCAAGAACCATCCCCAATAATAAAAATACTAAGTAATTTAAATATTATCCATGGGGATAGAATCAATAGATGACTGTGCTCATAGCACATCTTAACGACATGATTTTGTGGCTGTGTCAATATTTTGCATTCCATTATAGTTATAAGATTAGAAGTCTGGACTATTGTAGACCTTATAACCGCCTCAACACAATGGTAGTGGAGCACGACTAGCATAGGTGATAAACAACTCTAGCCTAGGGGAAAGGGAGAAGCTCCATCCATGGGCTTGAAATACCAACTTTGGTAAATGAGGTAACCTCTCTACAGCAATTAATTTAGTAGTCATTTAATTGTAATCTTATGACATGAAGGTGAAGTAACTAGAACTACCGTAATTATGGGAGATAACTGTTGGTTACGAATCTGCCACTAGGATAGGATTTAGTGTAATGCGCCCTAGATTCGCCCAGCAGATTGAAAGGCCGGAAGGAAGGAATGCCTTCCGTGCCAATCTCCGGAGGAGGCCGACTTCCTATGTTTTCTCAATTTGGTTTAAGCTCAGAGTGCAGGAAAGAAATTAGAAATGCAGAAAGAAATATAAATGTGATTGTTCTGGGTGGGGAGGATAAGCAGCACAACAACAACCAATCACCACTACTAACAACAATTAAACACAAGATATGTTGCAGAAACTACCAACGTCATTCATCCTATGTATCCTCTACTTTTGCATTCCAGGAATACTTAACTATTAAATACCGATATCCAGAAAGCAGAATAACAGTAAGCAATAACATAAGCAACATGAGGCAGAAATGCTCAGTAAAGGCGGCATACAAGATAAAGACAATCAATAGAGCCAAGTATATTCTGTATTTAGAAGCAAACGCACAGCTACAGCGGTTCCCTAGCAATATATCCCCCTTCCACCCTTTTACAATGATATTGCGGAGCTATTTATAGCGTAAATTTCCCCCCATTACATCTTTGGGCACAGGATCCCAGACCTGACAATAGCTGAAAAAGCTGACAAAAGCGGCAAAAAGCGGCTGATGTTGACCTCTGCCGGCATGGAACGTACTTGCAGCAAGGTCCACCTGAAAAATCAGCAGCTACGTGGCAGTGCGGTGGA
Organism: Wollemia nobilis; assembly: GCA_028583015.1. NCBI lineage: Eukaryota > Viridiplantae > Streptophyta > Pinopsida > Araucariales > Araucariaceae > Wollemia > Wollemia nobilis. The sequence continues at coordinate 30,664 of JAQPPZ010004555.1, read as the reverse complement.
TGATGCTTCGAGTCAGCTTGACTGAGGGCAGTTGAGGTACAATAAGTCAGTTCACGCTCGCACACCTCCCGTCACATCTCTGACTCGAATCTCGAGGCTGGACACCTGTCGGAATCTGATAAGGGGAAAAATCTGCCTTAGGAGCTCATATTTTCTCTCTTGCCCGACTTCGCCCAAAATTGGAGCGCAACCAGGCAGCGCAAGGGGGAAGTAGCGCAGTTGGGGAGGCCTCCGTGCCTTAGAAAATTTCTGGGCAGGCTTCAACGTTCTTTGCCCGAGTGCGCGCAGGTAAGTGAGCGAACCCCGACTTCGCTGCGAAGTCGGGTTGCTCAACACTTAGTCATTTTTCTGGAGGTACCATGATGGGCTGCCCAACTGCGCTCTTCTTCCAGGGCGAAGCCCGACTTCGCTGCGAAGTCGGGCAGTCCCAGCACTTAGCCGTTTTCTTCAAGTGAGCTGCCCAACTGCGCACGAATTTGAGGGCGCAGCCCGACTTCGCTGCGAAGTCGGGTGATCCCAACACTTAGACATTTTTTGGATGTCCCTCATTGACAATGCCCAGGTGCGCACAAATCGAGAGCGCAGCCCGACTTCGCTGCGAAGTCGGGTGGCTCAAGACTTAGTCAAATTTTGGGCTCAGCTCCACACATCAGCTCCCCAAGTGCGCACAAAATTAAGAGCGCAGCCCGACTTCGCTGCGAAGTCGGGTTGCGGCAACACTAACACTTAGAAAATTTTGGGCCTTTTGCCCTCTCGGAGAAACAGTCAGAAGAAGGAAGGGGGGGGAATGAAGAGAATGAAATTGATGGCAGGGAAGATAGGGGATAGTGGAGAAAGGGAGAGAAGGAAGAGGGAAGGGAAAGCAACATCTTTACAAAAAATCCGAAGACATGGCACCCCGTGCAAAATGTGGCAACATTCCTGGCGGCTCGCGGGGTGTCGAGCTCGCCTCGATGCAACGAACCAGGCCTTTATCCTTTGGGCGCAGAGGAACTCCCTTCCCCTGCATCCTGCTGCTCTTGCTGCTGCTGAGTCCCCTTTTTGGGTAACTGTTCTTCTTCGGGCTCGCTTTCAGCAGTCTCTTCTTCTGACCCTTCTTCTTCTTCTCTCTCTGAATCTGAATGCTCACCACCATCGCCCTCTTGCTCGGCAGGTTGCTCCCGCTCGCGGACGTGCTTGTATGCGGTCTTGGCCTGATCCCAAGCCGCTGCCTGGAAGGGCTCTAAATCGCTGACATCTTTCAGCGCTGCTTTGAATGCCGCAACCATGTGCACATCAATGGTGTCATATCTCTCTCCCAGCTCCTGGAGGGAGGTGTTAATCTTGCAAAATCTCGACACCATTTGGGTCACCTGCGCCTCCTGGACTGGTTCAGTCCAGCCATCAATTTCTGATGTATCTGCCTCGAAAGACAGCCAGTCTTGCTTTACTTGTTCAAGGGGCAGAAATTCCCCATCCTTGACAAAGCTCGGAAATCCGAGCGCAGAAAGAGTGTTGAAGGGGGCCAAGCAGATATTCATTTCATGGTTCAGCACATCCAACATCTTCCTGGCGGCCCTGATCTTCTCAGTTTTTTCAAAATAATTGTGCAAGGTTACCCTCGCATCCGCCCAATCTAGGGCAATCTGGGACATAGGAGGAAATCGGAGGCCCTTGCGCGCAAATTCTTCAAGTTTTATCGCCAAGTCCAGCCACTGCCTCGCTTGGCGTTCGGCCTCCTCTACCGCAGGCTTTCCCTGGGCAGATACTTCTTGGATCCTGGATGCGAAATCCAGGACGGACAGGGACCTGACCACATTAGTCCTGCAGCCCTGCAGCAAACTAGCCCGCATCTCCTTGATCTTGTCCTTTGAAAAGGCAGCCGCCTGGGACGCCTTCTCCTTCAGCTGAGATTGAGTCTGCTTCAGCGAATCTTGCAGCTGGGAAACATGTTCTAGTGCTGCCTTCTTTTCTTCTGACAGTTGTTCGGCTGTCTTCCTCTGTGTTGTTGCCTCCTGCTGGGACGCGGCGAGCTGAGCTTTCAAGTCTTCAATTTCTTTCTGGGCAGACTCCAGCCGCGTGGTGGCCTTGGCCAGATCCTCTTCCAGCTGTCTCGAGTTGTTCTGAAGCTGAAACAGCTTCTCCTGATTCTCGAGCCGCTTAACAAGGAGATTATCAGTCCTGCGACGAATACCATTGATTTCGTATTCTTCGCTTATATCGTCAAAACTCTTCTCCTTGGTCCGGTGCTCATAATCCGCCTCAGTCATCTCCCGGAGAGGCTTCTTAACTTTCGGGATCAATTTCTCCGTTCGCAGCACCCTCCTGTCCAAGTCAAACTTGGTGCGCTTCACCGGGGCGGCTATTTCCTCGGCTCTTCTCCGTTTGACGCCCTGGAGGAAAGAGGCGGAACATCCTGCGGCCTTCGCGGCTAGAGGCTGATCGTCCGTGATTTGCAGCTGTTCTCCCATGAGGTCCAGCTCTGCCAGCATAGGGTATGCCGAGGCCAAATCCTGCTGCGGCATCCTTCCTGAAAACAATGAAGCAGGAGATATTCCAGAAGATGAAGCCGCTTTCAAGGGCGACCGGGTCCTAGGGGAAACGGGCGGCTGAGTAGGAGGTGGAGATGGGGTTTTGAATGATGTGGGTGAGCGGCGCGGCGATGTAGGTACGGCTTCAGCGCTGGCCGCGGGTGAGGGGTTTAGGGTTTGACCCAGGGTTTGGAAAACGTTCGGGTCCTGGGCAAAATGTTCAAAGGAATGGGGACTGCGGAGGGACTGGGAGATAGGCGACAGGGATGATGCGACTAAGGCGTGCCCTGATACAGAGGGGGAAGGCGTTACGGCAGGGCCAACTGGGGTTTGTGTAACAGGGGAAGAGGACGTACCTGCGTGCTCCGCCTGAGCCGGTGCTTGGATGACGCCTGCTGCCCAGACCTCTGCTTCCTTCTCTGGACTATCCAGAGAGATGATTTCGGGCGCGACTGCTTCTGCCCGTGGGGCCGCTACTGTTTGCTGCGCAGCCTCCTTTTTCGGCCGCTTTATCTTAGTCTTCTCGCCCCTTTTTCTCTTCTTTTCTCCTGGAGCGGCAGTTTGTTCGGAGGAGGCGGAGGCGGTTGGTGCGGCGGGCAATGGCGCTCCCACGGTAAATTTGTACTTGGGCTTTGACGGAGGGACGCCCACTACCGCTGGCCCACCGGTTGACCTTTCCTTGTGGCTCACCGGTTGACCTTTCTGGCTCCTTTTCCTTTTGAGGCGACGTTTCGGGAGCTGGAGACAACATTGGGCCCACCTGACTGCTTGTTGGCGCCTTGCTGGGTGGTTTTCGAATGGACAAATGTTGTGGTGGGGGTTTCCTTTTATACCTCTTCCTGGCGCCTAGGGGGACGCAATCTCGAAATGCGAACGACTCCCATTTGCCGGCGTATTTATCATATAAGGCCGAAAACTCATCATCTATGGCCAATGTCTTCCTGTTAGATTTATCGTGTTGCGTGCGACACCTCATCTTCCAGCATTCAATGATTTTGTCCTTTTCCCAGCTGAGGGGTGTCACCTTCGTGAGGAATTTTCTGAAACCCGCCGAGTCTAACCTGTGATCTGGATTACGCTCCGGATCGTACTCCACCTCCACACAGTAGAAGTCCTGCCATGGTGGCCATGATTGCATCCGTTCGATGTGCCATTCCAGGTCCGCGCCTGTTTTGTTGCACCTCTCCTCCATGATTTCTGCTCGGGGGCAAATATGTACAAATTTTCCCCTGACCCCAATCGGGTCGTATTTCCAACGCTGTGGTAATTGTATCAAGCCCATGTTGAGGAGTTCCTGTTCTAGGTAGATGTGCTGCCCAATTTCATGGACTTGAATGTTCGCCCAGGTAATAGGATATTTAAAAATATGGCCTCTCTTCTTTCCCTGGCCGAATTCCTCCTCGACGTAGTCCATTTGCCGCGCTGTCTCCATGCCGAATTGATGCTCAGTGCAAAAATAGGGCAGCAAGAACGGCTTCCCTTTGAATCCGTAGATTCTGATAACAACGCCCTGGGTCAACCGGAAAGTATCCCCGCATTTGTATTTCCTCAGGTAGTTCGTCATGGCCAGGGGAGGGCGAGACGCCTTGCCGTTGAACAGTGCCAGGGTCATACCTAAAAATTTAAAATTGAAATCATAGTAAGACCCCCTTCTATACAGGGCTTCCGTCCACTCGTACACCGGCAGCGGTGCTCCCTTCTCATTTACCTTCTTAAGATCAGGCACCTTTATTCGGTAATGCGTGTGGTAAAGGCACAACCATGTGAGGAATGAGCAGTGCCGGAATTCGGTTGTCTGCTTCTGCTGTATCCTGACCAGGTTTGAATGTATGGCATACGCCACCCAATCTGCCCAATCAAAGAAGATCGGGCGCCTTCCGCTTCTTTGCGCAGTAGGGTCATAAAACTCTCCATGTAAAATACACTCTGCGAGTGCCAACTGATACGGATGCACCACTCTGTCCGTGCCGCAGCCAAGGACCCATGCAAGGATAATATAAATGTATTTGTTTTCGAACCTCTCCAGGGGTATGGGACCTGATGGCCATTGTCCGGCTGGCAGTGGGGACTTCAGCTCTGAATTGAGAAACTCTCTCATCCTTCTGCTCTGACTGAATCTGCCCGCCTGCTCATCCAAGTTAATTCTTCTGACGATGGCATCGGGGTCGTACTGGAGCCCCGGGGCGAAGGCTGGCTGTACGCTTTCTTTGAAGAGGGTGAACAACACCCTTCCTTGGTAGTCGCAGACTTGCCGGGTAGCTGGTTTGTAATATGTCACAATTGACTCAACCAGCTCCGGGCAGTGGTGGACGGGAGGGCACAAGAACCAGTATAGGTTCGACTTATATGCGGCTCCAACGTGGTGCGAGGGTGAGACTTTGCCTGCCCACTTTGCGATATTGGGCCGCAGCTTGGTGAGGCTAATGGAGTACTCGCCATCTTTATACTCGGCCAGGCGATTGACGGGCGGCGGCGGAGGACCTTGCCTTTTACTTCGCCTCGACCTGGATTTCCCTCTCTGCTCTTGTGGCGCCTCGCTCTCATGAGCGCTGGACTCCGTGCGTTCCTCAGCCTCCTGCTCTGTATCACTGGACTGCGGCTGCATTGGCGCCTTCCCCTTGTCCATTTTCTGTTCTTCACTCATGGTGCCAGAGATAGGAATTTCAGTCGCTGCAGACCTTAATTTCGCACTTTTCTTCCTCTTTACTGCGCAGCTCTGATTTACACTGGTAATTCTGGTGTTCTGAGTAAGCAAGGGCCCTTTTCTAGGAATGGAAACACAACATTAATGGCGCGAGGAGGGATTTAAAGTGATTTGCCCGAAGTAGGTAGAAAGCGCCGTTATTCCTCGACGGCCGCGCGTGGGATTTTTTATTGGAAGGCGCACCTCGTACGCGGTTGGCCCCAATGCGCTCACTTCTTAATGACATCTGCTTTGAAATCCGCGCAATCATTCCTTAAAATCTTTGAACTTCGTGCTTCTAATGACGTCACCGCCGCCATTTGGGCACACGCTTCGAGGAAGACTCTGGCCAAGGGCCCAAGAAGGAACGCGGTCCAACTTCGCGCTATGCACAGTGCGCCCTCGGGGACCCACACTTAGAAAAAATTTCGTCATGCCCCTTGCTCTCCCTGACGGGTCGTTCGAAGTGCGCAAAAACTTGAGTGCGCAACCGGGCTTCGCTCGAAAAATTTGCGCAGTCCGACTTCGCTCGGAAAATTTTGCGCAGTAGGGCTTCGACACTTAGGCGATTTTTGTTTTCTTTTGCCAGCGCTCCAAGAGGGTGCGAGCCCGACTTCATCGTGAAGTCGGGTTGCGCACCCAACACTTAGAAAAATTTGGGGTTTCTCTTGTTTGCTTTTTCTCTTCCCAAGCTCCCGACATCGCACAATACAAAGAGCGACGCCCGACTTCGCTGCGAAGTCGGGCGATTTTCCGCCTTGGTCAGACTTGAGTTAGCAGCGCAAAATTTTGCTTCTTTTCTCACACTTAGCCCTCTTTGGATTCAAAAGCTGAAAACTGAATAACTGAAAGAAATATTTACATTCTGAAATAAACTGAACTGCAGGAAATAAATAAGAAAAGTATGTACAAGGAAGGACCTCTTGGCAACCTTCAGTGATGATAGGCCTTCAGGTGGAAGCCATTAACAGGGATCGGGAGAAGCTGTCCCTCCATGTCCCTGAGCACGAACGCGTTGAATTGGTTTACCCGAGCGATCTGATAGGGGCCTTCCCAGAAGGCATCAAATTTGTCATGGTTGCCCGGCTTCGCTTTGAGTGAATCCCACTTGAGCACTAAGTCCCCGATTTTGAAAACTCGGGTGGTGGTCCCTTTTGCAAACCAGCTCTGAGTTGCCTCGGCATGTTTGGTAAAGGCCTGATATGCCTTCTCCCTTTCCTCTTCTAGCTGCAACAGTTGACAAAGTCTGACATCCACTGGATCCCCGTCGCCTTTCTCTTCTTCTAACAACCAGAGTGCGGGCATTTCTATGTGGGTAGGTAGAACTGCCTCCTTGCCGTATACAAGCGCGTAGGGGGACGTCTTGATGGATTTTTTGAAAGATATGCGATCCGCCCATAACGCTCGGTCCAGAAGTAGGTGCCACGACCTCTTATTCTTCTCCACAGTTTTCTTTATGATTTTCAAGAGGTTTTTATTGGTGGATTCGGCCAGGCCGTTTCCCTGCGGATAGTAATTTGAAGACATCTTGTGGTAAATGCCATATCTGCCAGTAAACTCAGTGAGTATCGCGCCTGCAAATCCTGGACCGTTATCCGTGACAATTGCCTCTGGAACCCCGAAACGGGTAATGAGGCTCTCAAGGAACCCAATGACCGTCTCTTGGTCAGCATGCTTTGTAGGCAAAGCCTCAGCCCATCGGGTAAAGTAATCTGTGGCGGTTAGGATAAACTTGTGTCCCGCCGAAGAGTTGGGCGTTATTGTCCCGACGAAGTCCAGACCCCACTGCTGAAACGGAGTCTCGGCTTGAATTGGCTGGAGGGGCAAGGGTGCCTTCCTATTTCTGCCGGCGAACCTCTGACATTTTTCACATTTTACACAGACTGCATGTGCGTCTGTGAAGAGGGTGGGCCAATAATAGCCGGCTCTGATAATCTTCAAGGTCGTAGGCCTTCCTGAATGATGTCCTCCGGGCATCCCAGAGTGGAACTCTCCGAGAACCTTTGGCTTGTCTGATTCCTTGACGCACCGCAACAGGATGCCGTCAATATTTCTAAAATACAGCCCCTCGGGGCGCAGTACATACTTCAAGGCATTCAGCCTAAACCTCCTTCTCTGTGAGGCGTTGAGATGATCTGGACATCTCCCTGTGCTAAAATACCACACCAGGTCATTCGTCCAATCACTCTCCTCTGATAAGGAGTTGGCAAGGTTAATTTCCGTCATTGGATCCTCCCACTGGCAGGCAGAGATTTCAGCTGCAGCACTTCGGGCCAACTCTTGGCATAGAGCCCGACCTCGGATTAGCTTCGTTGGCCGTACCTCTATGTCAAACTCTTGTATTTTAGCTATCCATCCTGCCCTCTTGTGACCTGGCTCCCCTTGGATAATGAAATTTCTGACATCCGGATGTATCACGAAGATAGTTATCCGGCTCTGGGAGACAAAGTGCTTGAACTTTCTGAGAGATCTCATGACTGCGTGCACTTGCCGCTCAATAAAATTGTATCTTTCTTCGTGCGGCTGAATCACCTGGCTTAGGAATGCTATGGGGCGCTCCTCGCCATCATCTCCCTTCTGAGTCAGGACTGCAGCGTAGCTTTCGGGCTCTCCCACCGCGTACAGGATGAAATCCTTGGAGTAGTCTGGATTTATTAACACTGGAGCTTGCGCGATTCTGGCCTTGATTTCTTCAAAGGCTTGCTTCCTTTCGTCAGTCCACACGAATTCAGCATTCTTTTTTAGGAGCTCGGCCATGGGCTTGATCACTTGTGCAAAGTCTGGGACAAACTTCCTCACGAAGTTGATTTGGCCAAAAAACGATTGTAGCCCCTTCTTGTCAACTGGGATGGATAAGCGAAGAAGAGCTTCTGCTCTGTCAGGATCAACTGCAAGGCCCTTCTCAGAAATAACGTGTCCTAGCAGCTTGCCTTCCTTCACCGCGAAGACTGACTTCTTCGGGTTGATGGAAATGCCGAACTCACGACATCTCTCAAATATTTGCCGCAAGTGGGAGGCATGGTCCTCTCTCTTATGTGAAAACACAGTCATGTCATCCAAGTAGATGACAATGACCTTGTTGAGCAGCTCTCGGAACGCCAAGTCCATAGCCCTTTGAAATGTAGCACCGGCGTTAGAAAGGCCGAAGGGCATGCGCTGATATGCAAACGTTCCCCATTTGGTGGTGAACGCTGTCTTGTGCTGATCTTCGTCTTTCACCCATATTTGGTTATAGCCAGAGAACCCGTCCAAGAGAGAGAATCTCTGAGCTCCAGCAACTACGTGGAGGATTTGATCAATTTGGGGGAGCGGATAATGATCCTTCAGTGAAGCCTGATTGAGGTTTCTGAAATCCACGCAGAGGCGGATGTCTCCATTCTTTTTCCTCACAGGGACCAGATTTGCGACCCAAGAAGAGTGCTTGATGGGGTAGATGATCTTGGCCTCCAGCATCTTCAAGAGTTCCGCTTTCATCATGGCTTCAATTTTTGGGTTCACCGCCCTTTGCTTCTGCCGGAAAGGCTTTGCATTATCTTCCAGTTCTATAGTATGTTGGATCATCTCTCTGTCGTACCCCTTCAAGTCTTGGTAGCACCAGGCCACAATATCTGGGAACTCTTCGCATAGAGATCTGATCTGCTCTAGCTCCTTTTCAGTACAATCTGTCCCGACCTTGATCACTTTTCCAGGTTCCAGTTCCAGGTCCATGTACTGCTTGGGGTCCACTTTGATCCTGTGGGATATGGCTCTATCGTTCTGATCAAAGAGACTCTCCAGAGTAATCAGTCCTTTCGGGACATGATTATTTTTTAACTGTATCAACCCCTCGTATTGCTCGTCATCAGGGTCTCTACCTTCGATTGTACTCGCTTCGTTTATCAAAAAGGTGACGATATCTTCGTCACAGTCGAACACCTGCCAGTGGGTGTCTTTATCAGGCACAGAAGGCCTGTAAATGGTACGAACCGGCTTCGGCTTCTGGACAGTGTCATCAGCCGGGACGTACCTGGCTCCAACAGACGCCAGAATGTCAACATGCTTATTCTTCTCACGAGATATGGCTTTGACATTCAAAGAGTCGAATGACTCCATCAGATCCCAGACACGGTTGCGGTACGCCTTGAGGTAATGCTTCTTGGAGGCGCACTTATTCGTAATCTGGTTGCACACCAGCTCTGAGTCGCCAAAGATCTGCAAATGCTTTATCCCAAGTCTCTCTGCCTTTCTCAAACCCAAACACAAAGCTTCATACTCCGCCGCATTGTTAGTGCAACTCCAAGCCAGCCTGTAAGTGTAGTCTTTTTGGATCCCGGATGGGGAAACCAGAAGTACACCTGCACCGGCGCCATTCTTGCATCGGGCGCCATCAAAGTACAACTTCCATAGCTTTTCTGGGGCAGGTCCAACATCTTTCTTTGCAGACTGATCAAGTCTTTCAGGCTGGGTGACGGAGTAACAACCTTGCTCGGTCTCAATCATGGCATTGAAGTCTAGTAAGGAGAACTCATCCTCCACTTGTAACAGCTCGAGGGCCTCTTCTGCCAAATCCACCTCTACCAGTTCTTCGGTTGTCAGATGAACCATGTCGCTCTGCTGTTCTTCCCCAGGTATCTTCTCTACCAGAAATGTGGAAGGCTTTTCATTATAGATCTTCAATCTCCTTCCTTTAAAAGGCACTTCCATATGTGAATAATCTAGCGACAGATATCCACCCAGCTTCGCAGTGAACTCCCTAGAGAGACACATGCCGAAGTAGGGTTCCAAGTCAACCACCACGACCTCTTGGATGACCACTATGTCGAGCGCTTTATGCAGTCGGATTGGGATGTCTTTGATGACACCAACTGTCTTGACAGGAGTGCCGTCTAGCTGCAGCACACCTTGGCTGCTCCTTGTGTATTCCATACCAATCTCTTCGCAGACAGCCCTCGGCATGACAGTAGTGGAGGCACCAGAGTCCACCATGCAATTGTGTACTATATGGCCCTCCATTCGCAAAGACAGATAGAAAGGTGGCGGCCTGTTTTTCCCAGTAGCAGATACTGTCAAGGGCTGAGCTAACACAGCAGGCTGCGTCGGCTTTCCATCTTTCACGCTCTTCAAGGATTCTTGCAACAGGTCTACTTGCCCTGGGAGCAGAAGAGCCTCATACATGCTTATCTTCGCCGGGGTCTTTTTGAGCTCATCAACTATATTGTAGGTTGAAGTGTCGGCTCCCTCTATCTCTTTCGCTGGCTCGTACCTGGTTCGGTATTGCTGCGTGGCTTCGACTCTCTGTCTCTTCGTCAGCGATGGATACCTCAGCTTTTCTTGAGCTTGTTCTTTTGTTTCGGCTAGAGGTTGGGCCACGGGAGCCTTTATCGCGGGAGCCTTGAGCGTCGGGAACCTCTCTTTGGCTGTAGGAGGTAAAGGTGACTTGTCAGGTGGTAGCACAGCAGGCTGCGCCCTCTCCCTTCTGGCGTATACTTTCAACGGCTTCGTCTGGGCCGTGGGGGCCTCAATGGGCCTTTTGCCCTCCTTGGTCAAGAGAGACACGGGATCTTCTTCTGGGACTGCAAAGTTACCTTCATCGTCAAGGATCATGTATGCTTCGTCCTCCATGGCGCTGCCCGCAAGGGTCTGAATATAATGTCGATGCAGCATGCAACCCTCCTCTCCATGTGGATCGTTGCATGTAGAGCACCAGTTAACCTGGTCAGAAGTGCCTGGTTGGACCTCATTGGCAGCATTCCTCGCCGGGGGCCTTTGCGCTTGCGCAGCTTGATCTTTTGTTAGCGCAGGGGGAGGATATGGTCTCCTCGGAAGAAACTCCATCTGGGCTTGCTTCTTCTTCATGATTGTCATATCATTGGAAATAGTATGGTAACCAGAGGCCAGAGCCCGTACCTCCTGAAGGATCTTATTCTGAATATCATTATCAGCAGGCGCCGGCCGGGCCGGAGGAGGTATTGCAGCTAATGGTGGAGGTGCAGAATACGCCGCGTAATGAGGGGGAGCTGGGAGTGCGGGATATTGCGGAGGTGGAGGTGGCGGATTAGGATAATGGATCTGGGGCTGACCATACGGGTTTATAACTGGCGCTGGATTCCATGGCTGCTGGGGGTACTGATTTGACGAGGATGGCATCACACCAGACGCGGATGGGTATTGTGACTGAGGGAAATCAGGGTAGATGGGAGGCTGCATTCTATGAGGAAGTCTGCCTATAGAAATTATGTCTAATTCTGCTTGCTGGGCAGCTTCATATAAGGCAGGAAAAGTGTCGACCCGGGCTATCTTGAGAAGCAGACAAATATCTGAATTGAAAGACCTCAGGTAATAGTGCGCAGCTTGTCCCGCCGGAGGTCGCAGCTCGCGAGGTACTCTCTTCCAGGACCTCGCAAACCTCACGTTGAAGTCCGATATCTCCTCTTGCGGATGGCGTTGAATACTTTGAAACTGATGCAGCAATGAAGAGGGATCAGCGGACTCGTTGCATCCCTTCACTAGCCTGCCTGCTAACTGGGGCCATCCCGTGATAGCTCCTTCTGGCAAAGATCTCCACCAGTAGAGAAGCTTCCCTCTCAGAGAAAGGGCTAATAGACGGGTCTTAACACTCTCACTCGTGATAGAGTGCAGCGCAGCCAAGGCCAGAATATCTTGGATGTGCTCGTATGCTGTTTTCCCAGAGCCATCGTAAGTAGGAATGGATTTCAAGGCAGCAGGGGGCACAACCTCTTGTCCAACTAGAGCCAAGGGCCCTGTGGAATCAACTGCTGGGAAGAGGTCGTCATCATTTTGTTGGGCAGCCATGTCTTCTTCCTCTTCGGTCGTATAATCGGTATCAGTGTTGTCCGAAGTTGTAGGTTGTTCTTCAATTTCGGCCTCTCCGACTTCAGCTTCTTCGATCTCGGCTTCTTCAATCTCAGCTTCAGCTTCGAGTTCGTTTTGGTGAGCTTGGTAGTCAGCCAGCCTTACGCGCTCTCCAGGAGCGTTGATGTCGATTTCGTAGAGATCAGGCTGCTGTCCTGGGTTCCTTGCTCTCCACCTTCTTGTATGCATGAAGGCGCTTTTGATATTGGACCGGTCTCACGGACTCAGAGAATATTCAGGTACTTGCAGAGTCGCCAGGTGTTCTGATTTGACAGCAATGAAGCGAACACCAATGCTTCGATTCTGTTTTGGGGTGGGAAACTCCCGTGTCCCACCGGGCGTGCCAGAGAAACTGTTGGTTACGAATCTGCCACTAGGATAGGATTTAGTGTAATGCGCCCTAGATTCGCCCAGCAGATTGAAAGGCCGGAAGGAAGGAATGCCTTCCGTGCCAATCTCCGGAGGAGGCCGGCTTCCTATGTTTTCTCAATTTGGTTTAAGCTCAGAGTGCAGGAAAGAAATTAGAAATGCAGAAAGAAATATAAATGTGATTGTTATGGGTGGGGAGGATAAGCAGCACAACAACAACCAATCACCACTACTAACAACAATTAAACACAAGATATGTTGCAGAAACTATCAATGTCATTCATCCTATGTATCCTCTACTTTTGCATTCCAGGAATACTTAACTATTAAATACCGATATCCAGAAAGCAGAATAACAGTAAGCAATAACATAAGCAACATGAGGCAGAAATGTTCAGTAAAGGCGGCATACAAGATAAAGACAATCAATAGAGCCAAGTATATTCTGTATTTAGAAGCAAACGCACAACTACAGCGGTTCCCTAGCAATATATCCCCCTTCCACCCTTTTACAATGATATTGCGGAGCTATTTATAGCGTAAATTTTCCCCCATTACATCTTTGGGCACAGGATCCCAGACCTGACAATAGCTGAAAAAGCTGACAAAAGCGGCAAAAGCGGCTGATGTTGACCTCTGCCGGCATGGAACGTACTTGCAGCAAGGTCCACCTTAAAAATCAGCAGCTACGTGGCAGTGCGGTGGATGATGCTTCGAGTCAGCTTGACTGAGGGCAGTTGAGGTACAATAAGTCAGTTCACGCTCGCACACCTCCCGTCACATCTCTGACTCGAATCTCGAGGCTGGACACCTGTCGGAATCTGATAAGGGGAAAAATCTGCCTTAGGAGCTCATACTTTCTCTCTTGCCCGACTTCGCCCAAAATTGGAGCGCAACCAGGCAGCGCAAGGGGGAAGTAGCGCAGTTGGGGAGGCCTCCGTGCCTTAGAAAATTTCTGGGCAGGCTTCAACATTCTTTGCCCGAGTGCGCGCAGGTAAGTGAGCGAACCCCGACTTCGCTGCGAAGTCGGGTTGCTCAACACTTAGTCATTTTATTGGAGGTACCATGATGGGCTGCCCAACTGCGCTCTTCTTCCAGGGCGAAGCCCGACTTCGCTGCGAAGTCGGGCAGTCCCAACACTTAGCCGTTTTCTTCAAGTGAGCTGCCCAACTGCGCACGAGTTTGAGGGCGCAGCCCGACTTCGCTGCGAAGTCGGGTGATCCCAACACTTAGACATTTTTTGGATGTCCCTCATTGACAATGCCCAGGTGCGCACAAAATTGAGAGCGCAGCCCGACTTCGCTGCGAAGTCGGGTGGCTCAAGACTTAGTGAAATTTTGGGCTCAGCTCCACACATCAGCTCCCCAAGTGCGCACAAAATTAAGAGCGCAGCCCGACTTCGCTGCGAAGTCGGGTTGCGGCAACACTAACACTTAGAAAATTTTGGGCCTTTTGCCCTCTCGGAGAAACAGTCAGAAGAAGGAAGGGGGGGGAATGAAGAGAATGAAACTGATGGCAGGGAAGATAGGGGATAGTGGAGAAAGGGAGAGAAGGAAGAGGGAAGGGAAAGCAGCATCCTTACAAAAAATCCGAAGACATGGCACCCCGTGCAAAATGTGGCAACAATAACCATGACTTATAACTAGTGTGTACCAAGGATCGATGCCCCTGATGGAAAGTTTGTGATGGTCATATCTCTTTCTCTACTAGTGTGAGGATGACCATCAACAAAACAAAGATTTCAATCATATGTAACAATGAGTCCATGAGATCAAATGGCATTAGCTCAACCAGTTAGATTCCTCAACTTTCAAGGAGAAGACTAAGGTTCAAATCTTGCCAAGAAATACATGCATAATTGCCAAGCTTGTTGTAATACCACCATGTGGTCATGATGTAATATGGGTGGGGCCCATTTGAATCCCATATAACCCATTCAAAAAAACAACGAGTCCATGAGAAGCCTAGGGAATTTAGAGCAAATGGTGAGAGTGAAGACTTTCATATCTTAAGCCAAGGTTCAAATCCTATGAGTGAACTTTCACGCTTCATTAGATGCCATGAGTTCAACCGGTTAAATGTAACAACTTTCAAGGAGGAGACCCACATTCAAAGCTTATCACACAATACATGCATAAGTCCCAAAAATGTTGTAATATCACTATGTGGTCACGATGTAATATAGGTCGGGCCTGTTTCAATTGCATATAACCAATATAAAAAACAATGCAATGCGAAGTTTGAAATGAGGCAAAAATTATTTCATAAAGCTTCATGATGACAATAATGAGCTTTGACATACATTTAACATGCAACTTCTTAAACAACAAATACATGGGAAACAAACCAAAGATGTGTCTCAATTCTACAAACATGACATATTCCATGGGGACACATCCCAAGCCCTTGAGACATTTCTCGCCATCCAAAAACATGTCATGGTGCCCTAAAAAGTTGTTCGACCATCCCAACAACCCATCTCACCATCTCAAACGGTTTTGTCCTAAAAACTTCATGGAACATAATTATAAAGTATCTAATTACTTTCGAAACCCGATAACAAGCCTCCATAATGATAGCCTAGAGAATGGGGGAAAAAATAAATCATCTCCTATAAGCCTCTCCTATATCCCATATATATCCCCTAGCTCTAAATGATCAAAAAGCTCATATCCAACATTGCAGAATATATTTTGGTAAACATATGATCGTTCGTGATAATTCAATAACTATGTTGTAGGAAACTCCTAAAGCGCCTCGTTTCCCATCCCCAAATTCATTATTTTGATTTCCCACGTTTCTAGGCATTTCCGCAAGATGCTTCCAAGGCATTTGCAATGTTTCTTGGCATTTTAAACTAAAAGAAAAACTCCAAATTTGAGGTTTTTAGGGATTCATATGGATATTGCACGAGGCCCATTTGAGACATGCATGACAAACTTTAATTAAATTCGAGTTACAATAGGAAAATAAAAAGTGCTTTAAGATGAGGAAAAGGGAACAAAATAAATGATAAGTTGAAATGATGATAGATTGGGACCAATGAAGCTAGAGAATCTAGAACAAGTGGCAACCTTTTTTGCAAAAAAAAGAGGAATTGAAACATAAATGAATTCATTCACTTGGTGAAGAGAAATAGATTGGGCTCAAGAAAAAAGGAGGGAATCTATTTGTTTGCATTCTAATCTTTGTCTTGTATCTCGCAAAAAAGAACAGTACACAAGAGGCAAACAAAAGTGAAATGTGAATTTTAAAAATCCTGACTTAGGTATTTCCATGGTTGCAACTGATCCTGAGGTTGATGGAAGTCCTCGCACACTTGCTGAAGCCACAATATTGCAGTCTTTTTCCAGTTTTGATGAGGATTTTGATGAGTTTGAAGATTAAGAATTAGGTTTATAGTGTATCCCATGCAGATTAGTTTTACATGGCATGTATAGCCTTATCTATAAAGGCTGATCTTTGATATATAGCATTGTACTCTATATGAGATTTACTATTAAAATGTGTTTTCATTCATTTATGGTTTATTTAATTCACTTTCATCTACAATTTTTTAAAACATACATTTGCTTAAATTTAAATTACTTGTTTCTTTTGTCGTTTCTTCATTTCCAAAGGGTTTAAGTACTCTCATTTCCTAAAGCATTTTCACTTTGAAAACTATATTCATTTTCAAGTTTCATTTAACTTAGTTCTACAATGATTTGGATTTGATTTTTTTCTTGAGTTCAAAATGAGTTGAATGATTATTTTGGACTACAAGAGGGAATCCCTAGCAAACAATTTGATTAAACAGATTAGCTATAGGGAAAACAAGTGATTTTACAACACATTTGAAAAGCTCAGCCTGAGCCCTTCACATTCTATTGCTTTTCTAGCACACAAATTTTGAAAAACTTGCCTACCTTCGCCAAAAAAAACAAACAAGGAGAAGAAGTGGCTGAGATAATGTATTGATCAAGGATATCATAAAGTGAATTGCCATGGAGGATGCAAATTTGCAAGTCAATTTCCAAGAAGGAGGTTTTCTATGGGAGAAGGATACACCAAAAGGGCTTGGAGGAATTATGGAGAGCATCAAGGAACTTATGTCGCTTTGATGTGTAAAAATTATGTTGGTGCGTCACAAGAGACACGCATAGTCCCTACATATGGAGGATATCGAAGAAAGGTTATGGACTAGGAAAAAACAAAAGTCTTCTATGCATAGACATATATTCCTTGTTGTACCCTTGATTCTTGAGTAAGGTTATAGAGGGCAGTTTCCCAAAGGGCATGAGATATAAAGTCATATTTGTTCAAGAAAAAAAAGGCAGGTAGCATAAGCACTAGCGTACCAAGCATTAGAATGAATCATGATTAATTGATATTGCTAGGTCAAAAGGAAGGGCAGTGGAGGTGAAGCAGGGGAGAGAGTGCAAGTTAGAACAGCAGGATCAGCCAGTAAGGACAAAGGAGGAGAACCAAAGACGAGAGTGTAAGTTAAAACAGCAGGATCAGCCAAGGGGAGTTTATGAGAGATCTGAAAACCTGAATGTGGATAATCAAAAACTTTTGGTGAGCTCATAATAAAAAATACTCAGACCCCCACTGTGAAGGTACCAAGTAAACCTATTAGAATCATGGAATCAAGGGAGCCAATTAAGAATATAAAGACTAGGGGATTCAGCCAATTCAAGAAGGTAAGTCCTAATCATGGAAACAAGGACGCCACTTAAGAATATATAGACTATGGGATTCAGCCAATTAGAGAAGGTAAGTCCTATAAGTTGTGATTGTTATATTCCCAAAAACCCCTCGATCTACATCATCAAGACAAACTTTTACTCCACAAGTTCATGACTGGCAACGTGGTAGACCCCAGTGCAAGCATTAAAACCACTCAAAAGAATGGAATCATCTACGAAAGAGTAATGAAAAATTTCAAAATATGGGTTACCATCAACAAAAATAACAAAGGACAAACAAGCTAGTGGAAAATAGTAGTCAACAGATAACGATGGAGATCTCCTACATAGGTGGGACCCTTTAAACTTAAAGCTACATATCTGGAATGCAAATTGGAAAATACTAATTACTTTAGACCTGAGATAGCCACAAATCCGACCCAATTTTTGAGTCTCGTACATAGAAGCCAGGACCCAATGGTGACAGTGATTAAAGGGTGAGCCCATTGAACACTTTCACTTTGTACAGAAAATAAGATCCCCATGGGGAAACATATTTGTAGAAGGTACATGAAAAAGACCACATTGCACCATTGCCGTTACAACAGGCTATCATGACCTCCCAAGATCCATGAGCAACATCAATTAATTTGTTAAGGATATGACCAAAAAAGGAAGAAGTCAAAAATCACTACATCTTGCAGTTGTAGATAATCCATGGTTACAAGGTTCCAGCCATCCAGTTTGAACAGAAGGACAACAAAATTTGAAGATTCAATTCTCAATTAGGTTTGGAAATGTAAATTATATAGTATGCATTTAATACTTATGAAGAATGTTGGAAAATGCAATTCAATGCCATGAACATGCAAGTTTAGAATAGTTTGATGATCATGCACCACAAACAGCTTTAATGATAAATCCACAAGAATAGGAGTGGTTTAGGGTGACAAAGGTTTCTTTTTCTTTTCTTTTTTTCTTTCCATAGCTGTAGCTGAAAAAATATTCAACCAAATTCAACTGATTCAGTCTGGATTGAACTGGGTTTGGCCAAACCTGGTAACTATGATTACAACATATTTATTCTCTCTCCTTATGGCCACAATCCAGGTGCAAACATTTAGAAGTTCCTCCACATGGTGTCACATGAGATCTTTATTCAAGTCAATTCTATTTGGAAAGAAGAATAGATTTTTTGAGTTTTCAAGGATCCCATACACTCTTCCATAGACCAAAATCAAATGATAAAAGTGCCATCCAGTATCAACCAAACTTAGTCCAAAGTTATGTCCTTGATGTCTTAAGTCTTGTGGAAGAAAACATGGCCTCCTTGCACGGGATTCATGAGGCGCAAATGACCATGAGATCAAAGGTCAAGTTTCTTCATTTGTCATACCCTCTTTGAATGTTTCCTAAATTACTATTTTGACAATAAGGAGGACCCATTTTAACCTTTGACCACCTTTAACTTGTTTCTGATTGGACTACCAGCAAATAGTGGTTCTTTCTTTTCATTTCTGATATTTTGAGTATGAATTTCTGATTCCTTGTAAAATCACAGAAACAACCTCCTGAAGGTGCAAAATTCCATTAGCTTGAAGGCCTTGAGGCTATGAGAGTTTACTAATCCTCGCCTCTTGTAACTAACACAATAACATCGTTTTTTACATGAAACTGCTGCTAGAGCAGCAACATAGTATCTTGGAATGGCCCATCTTCTCAAGTTCTAAGATCTGGTTGGAAAGACTCGTATATTTATTCTTAACCCTCTTGGCCTTGTGAGATTGAGAAGTTTTGGCCTTCTGAGAAAAAGAATTTCCATATTTGGGTGCAGAGTCATAAACCAAGGGTTGGAGAATTTGCCACAATTATTTTAGAGAATCCCAGTGCCTTCTAGCAACGACAAATAAAGAACCTGCAAATTCTAGATATCAATTCTGTAGGATGAATCCTTTCTCCATCTAGAAAAGAACCAGAAACTTACCAATTCAAAATGAATTGAAGAAAATTAATTACCAATTCCAAATCCTGGAGATTTACTGACCGTCAAATTTTCCTCCCTTGTTGTAAAGTTTAACCTTAGTATAAGTTTTACAATAAACTGAAGGAAATTAATTTTATCAATATTTGTCTTAAATATTAAAATTAATATTCAAACGATAACCTTAATATAGTTTTTATTTAGAATAATTTGATGAGAATTAAATAATTGATATGTATTTTTTAGTCTTTATTATTAGGGCCTTCACTGTAGGTCCTTAGAAAAAATCATTTTTATATATTGATCAGTTATTATATATTAATATCATTTATAACAAAATTAGTTAAATTTTAAAAATTAAAAAATAAAAAAATAAAAAAGTGAATACAAATATATTTGCACATTTTTTCTATCTTGAATTTTATGTCAAATATTATTCCAAAATTTTCTCTGTCAAATTGTTCCAAATTCCAACGTTGTCAAACTTGATCATGGACACAAACCTTGTGACATAAGCCTTAAATAACTGATATTTGATACCATGACTATGATGTCACCCTGAACTCAAACAGTTATATCATTGAGCAAGGTGGACATACAAACTTCAAAATTTCTAGTTGTAAGCAGTTCTTGCATCAAGGATTATATGCTAAAAGTATGGAAGATGTATAAAGCATTGTCCCATACATTTGTGCCACTGACAATCTTCCCTATAATCATATGGCACTCACCACTGGGGAAAGAACATTACACAAGTTTTAAGCTGACAATATAGCATTTACGTTCCAAAAGCATCAAATGAATGAACAATACTCTCATCCTCCCTTACGCTAATCTTGTAATAATTCTTGTTTTTTACCACTTTGTTCCATGCTGAGCAAGGATCAATCCATAAAATAGAGAGAACATGTTGAATAAGTTACTTTAAGATGAATGAGCAGATCGCAGTATGAATAGGTGAAAATGTGGTAATGTAAAAGCTACTTTGAGATGACTAATCTTTCATGAACAGACAAAATTTGAGTACGCTTATTGATATGAATCCACAACTGCATTGGTTTGCCTTTTGCTTTTTATATATTTGGCCTGTTCATTCACATTTTCATTGCCCAGCTAATTACTAATTAACTAATGGGCTTATAACTTAATCAAATACGCGGCATCAATCATGATACATGACTAAAGTTTTCGCTATAGCACGAAGAAAGTGTTTTATGTTATTTGCACCAAAATTTGTACTTAATAAAAAGATAGATAAAGATGTAGATCATTTATAAAACTACGAAATAGCTTTAACAATCTATATCTCAAGAAATGTCTGGTATTTGAAATTCTCAATAGATTGAAAATTTTATCATAGAAGAGACTAGTCAGTGAAGCAGGATCTCTTTGGGATATACATTTCCTTAAACCTAAAAAAAACTATTCTCTTGTCTTAGCTACACGACTCAAGAACACCCTTCACTCTAGCAAGCGGGGACTAAATAGCTGTATTTCAAGCCCCAGAGGCAAAACCCTTCGTTTTTCCGGCTGTCTATGATCCAACTTTAAAATCCAGTTGTGATTTTGCAGCTATATTGCAGAAGAGGATAAACTTAATAACGCATAAGAAATAAAAAACTCACCTTGCGGCGGAGAGACGATCCTATAGCCATGAAAATCGTCATAATCAGAGTCCAATATGAACTAAATTCTCTCTTAACACTCCTTTTACAGTCATACAATATAAAAGCACTGCACGAGATTCACCAATCTCTCAAATCGACTCGCCACCAAGAGGAAGATTGAGAATTTGTTCCCGGTGATGCCAAAACTTCTGAGTTCGAATCTAGATTCAGAATTTGTTCCAGGTGATGCCTAAACTTCTCAGTTCGAATCTAGATTCAGAATTTGTTCCCGATAATGTCAAAACTTCTGAGTTCAAATCTAGATTAAGAATTTGTTCCCGATGATGCAAAAACTTCTAAGTTCGAATCTTTGGATAGGTTACGGCAAAAGAAAAATGACGCTTGGCAAAAGATAAATGCCGCATAGCCCAGCTTACACTGTTTCTTCTATGTCACTGTATTAATTAACTGAGGAAAATAAATCCACAATGGATCTAAATGACGGGAACAGTTGAACGGAATTTTATTAAATAAATAAAATATAAAAAAAGTTTTTAATATTATTAGAATTACAAGTTATCTTATATGAAAGTTTGTATAAATAAAAATATATTATTATTTTAAAATTTAAATTTTAGTTTTAAATGGGTTTAAAATTTGTTTTTAGGAAAGATACTATATAGGCATAAATGTTATTTATAAAGATTTCGAGTCCAATAACGTGATCACAATAAATAAATAATCTTAAAATATTAATACTATTATTCTATAATAAAAATATTGTACTTCAACCTCACTTGAAGTGGACTCTGACGAACACCTTTATGAATGGTCAATGTTAAATGGCGGATAACGCCAAAAGGTGTGGAATGAGCCCACGATCTGTGGATCTCAGCACGAGGAAAGAAAAATGAATTTGAGTGGAGTCGCTGACTAGGACTTTGAAATTTTGAAATAATTTTTATGGGGATTTGTTTATTTAATATATGATTATTTTATGGTATATTGTTTTGTTTTGTTTGATTAATATATGATTATTTTAGAAGAAAGAGGATGGAGGAGCAGAGGAGCAGCAGCGGTGGGCCAGGAGGCGAGCAGAGGCGGACCAGTGGAGGGTTAGGTGGGGCAGGCAGGAGTAAGGAGCAAGGGGCAGGCGAGGATCCAGAGGATGGAACCAAGGCAGAGGACGACCGAGATCCAAAGCCTGAGACAAGAGGATCCGACCCACCCGATAAAGAACCTGACAAAGGGACCCAACAAGGAGCTGCGGGACCCAAAAAGGCTTGGTCCTTTGCGAAAACCCTAAAAGGGTCTAGGGGGATTTTTGTAAAAATCTCCCTCCATTGATTCCCAAAAAAATAGGATCATCGCTCCTGCAAACATTATGGATGGGTTTTTGGCGATGGAAAAGCATTCGTTGGTTGGAAAGTTCTTGGGCGGTAGGCCCGACATAGAGACCATAAGGGCATGGGCTTGGAACAAATGGAAAATGGCAGGCAACCTGGAGATAGTGGCCCTTGCAAGAGGGTTCTTCATTATAAGGTTCAACAACAAGGAAGACGCGGAGCGAATTTTAACAGGTGGGCCATGGTTTCTAGGGAGGCGCAGCCTATTCCTAAGGCGCTGGGGAGAAGATTTCGACCCAGAGACACAAAATATTAACACAACCCCCATTTGGGTTCGTTTGCCAAGTTTACCTGCCCAGTTCGTGAACGAATACTGGCTTCAAGGAATAGCAAAAACTATAGGGGAACTGGTTGCTATCGACCATTCCACTCTGGCAAGAACAAGAATGACCCAGGCAAGGATTTGTGTTAACGTAAATTTAGAATGTGAACTACCAACCTTCGTTGAGTTGGGTTATGGAAAATATTTGAGGAAACAAATGGTAGAATATGAAAATAAACCTGCCTTTTGCACGGAATGCAAAAACCAAGGTCACCTTCCAAGCCAATGCCCAACCGTGGCCACCAATATTCAAGGCCCGAAGAATCCAAACCCTTTAGGGTTCAATGGAAGAAGGAATGCCAGAAACCAAGGACCTCGGGTCCCACAAGGGAGAGGAGTTTTTAGGAAAGCTAGAGCAGACCCTACTACCAGAGAAAGTCAAGCCAAAGCCAGGGAGAAAGGAAAGCAACAAGTTGAAGAGGGTGATAAGGTAAGCCCTAAAACCCTAAGTTTAAATAGATTTGAAGCTTTAGCTGAAAAGGATTCTGATGAAGAAAATGAGGAGAATGAGGAGCCTCAGATCGTGTGGCCCGAAATCCTTGAATCCCCTTCAAAAGTAGGGTCGTCTCTAGATATATCCGTTGACCTGCTCAATCCTCAAGGGTTGGTCCAGAACCCAAATGAATACAGGCTAAATCTGGAGGGCGCAAAAACAAGTATCGACATTACTAATACCAGAAGGAACAATGAGGGATCAAGCCCCATTTTGCAACAAATCATTCCTCCTAAGTTTAGCCCAAAGCAGACAAGAAGTTCAGCGAAATCCTCGATTGACTTTGGAAGTGAAAAAAAGAGGGGAAGAATGTCCGAGGCAGACCATTATAAACTCAAGATTGACAATGAAATAGCAAATGGGAAACAGAGGACACTACTACAACAAGTTATCTCAAGTCAGGAGGATAACAGAAACAACAAATCTCCCCCAACCCAAGGAAAGGGGAGAGGGAAAAACAACAAGTCATCTAAATGAAGATCCTCTCATGGAATGTGAGAGGCCTTAATGGCCCAGTGAAACAAAGGATGGCCAAGTCATTAAGGAAAATAGTGAATCCGACTATATTATTACTTCAAGAGACCAAAATGGATGAGGGACAGGCAATTCTTGCAGCCAACAGATTATGGAAGCATGGGGAAATGGCTTTCATGAAAGCGAGAGGAGCCTCGGGAGGGTTGTTAACGATGTGGGATCCTTAGAAAGTGGAAGGAAATGTTATCCAGGCAGAGGAGAGGGTTCTTAGTGTTCTTTTTCATGACCTAGACTGCAATAAGTCTTGGATCACCTCGAATGTGTATGCTCCTAACACCATTCAAGAAAGAGCCTCGTTGTGGGAATACCTGACCCATCTGAGCGAAGCCTTTAAGGACGTCCCTTGGGTTATAGGTGGAGACTTTAATACACCCCTATACCCATCCGATAAAAAAGGAGGATCTGGCCTGCCTTTCAGAAGCATGGAGGACTTTAATATGTTCGTCAATTTAAACGAGCTTATGGATGTAAAGCTAAAAGGAGCTAAGTTTACTTGGAGCAATCGGAGGGTAGGGAACAACCACATCCAGGAGAGGCTGGATAGATTCTTCCTATCTAAGGAGGCTTTTATGGACTTTGGGGAGTCTTCCCTGCAGTCTCTTCCCAAGATTGCATCAGATCACAGCCCTATTCTGCTTGAGGTTCCCCAACAGTCCTCCCTAAAGAAGCCTTTCAGGTTTGAGGCAATGTGGACCAAGCATAAGGACCTTAAAGATAAAATGAATCAATGGTGGAGGATTAGTTGCCAGGGTAGCCCATCCTTCAAACTATCCCAGAAGTTAAGAATGGTAAGAGATAACCTCAGAAAGTGGAATAAGGAAGTTTTTGGGAACTTGTTTGAAAATAAAAAAAAGGCAAGTGAAAGACTAAGTGTCATCGAAAGGAGCATTGAAAACGACCAGTATGATGAAGCTACCAAAGCCGAAGAAAAAACTCTCTTGGCTGAATTCCACAACATTCTGGCCTGCGAAGAAATGTATTGGAGGCAGAAGTCGAGAGCTCTCTGGCTTAAGGACGGGGATTCTAACTCCAAATTTTTCCATGTGACCACCCTTAGAAATAGAAGCAACAACAGAATAAAAAATCTGATGAAGGGAGATGGATCCAGTGCTATTGATGTTCAAGAAATCAGAAATGAAGTTGTGACTTACTTCAGCAACCTTCTGGGAGAAGAAGTGCAATGTCAGGCCAATGCTAAAGACATTCTCTTGAGGGCCATTCCTCGAGTTGTTGACAACGATATGAATAGGAATCTCACCGATCCTTTCTTAGATGAAGAAATCAGAGAGGCTCTGTTCTCCATGGATCCTGATAAAGCCCCAGGACCCGATGGCTTCTCTCCTCACTTTTTTCAAACCTACTGGGATACAGTCGGGGCTGATGTATGTGCGACAATCAGGGAGTTCCAGACTTCCAAACACATTCCTAGAAGCTATAACTCCACGTTTATTGCCTTGATCCCTAAAGGGGCAGATCCAAAAACAATGGCAGATTACAGACCTGTGAGCCTTTGTAATGTATCCTACAAGATCCTCACCAAATTGATCGCAATTAGAATGAAGAGCATCTTGCCTTTTATCATCGACAAATGCCAGGGGAGTTCGGTCCAAGGGAGATCTATTCTTGATGGGGTCATCACGGTTCATGAAGCTCTCCATTCGGCCAACCAAACCAAGAAAGCTTCCTTTGCCCTGAAACTCGACATGAACAAAGCTTTTGACCGCATCAATTGGGAATTTCTAGAGGCAGTATTGGTCAAATTTGGCTTTCATCATCAGTGGGTTAAACTTATTCGAGGTTGCATTCAGAAACCCTGGTTCTCTGTTCTGGTGAATGGGTCCCCGACCGATTTTTTCAAAGTCATAGGGGATTGAGGCAAGGGGATCCTATCAGTCCTATGCTCTTCATCCTTGTGGCTGAAGCTTTGGGTAGGACTATCAAAGCTGACTGCTCCGTAGGCCTGATATCGGGTATCAAAGCCACATCTCAAACGACCCCTGTCTCTCATCAACAATTTGTTGATGACACTCTGATGCTTTCCTTAGCTTCGGTGGAAGAGGCTAAAAGGATCAAATTCATTCTAAACCTGTATGAGGAGGCGGTTGGTCAGAAGGTTAATTTCAACAAAAGCAAAATCTTCTTCCTTAACACCCCTATCCCTAGGCAAAACAGGATCGCAGGGATTTTGGGGTGCGCTATTGCCTCGTTGCCTACTTCCTATCTAGGCCTACCTCTTTTCACTAGGGCTCCTTTGGGAGTTATGTGGAACAATGTGGTCGAAAGAATCCAAAAAAGTCTTGCTGGTTGGAAAGGGCATTTCTTATCTCAAGCAGGGAAAGCTACCTTGACTATGGCCTCGCTACAAAGTATCCCGGTCTACTTCCTGTCAGCTTTCAAGGCCCCGACTCGAGTATTCCAAAAAATTGAGCAGTTGCAAAAAAACTTTTTATGGTCAGGCTCTGAAGGCAAGAACAGGATCCATCTAGTTGGGTGGAGCAAAGTTTGTCGACCCAAAGATCGAGGAGGCCTGGGTCTTAGGAGAATTTCCCACCTAAACACAACCCTGTTAGCGAAACAAGCGTGGCGGGTCCTCACAAACGAAGAGAATGAGTGGATAGCCATTATGAAAAGGAAATATCTTCAGGGATCCGATTTTCTTAACACTCCCATTCCTATGAGAGGTTTTGCTATCTGGAAAGCTATTCTAGCTAGCAGAGACGTTGTGAAAAAAGGTATGAGATGGATAGTCGGGAGGGGCTCGAAGATCAGATTCTGGGAGGACAGATGGGCTACGCAAGAGGCTTTGCTTTCAGATCCCAGGATAGCAAGACTCAAAAATTATACTGATAATAATTTTGGACCTTGGGTGTCCGATTTCCTAAGTCAGGAGGGAGGTAATTTGAGATGGAAACCTATTAGGGCTCAGGGACTTCAGGGCGAATCAATGGAGTTAGAAGCTATCCTTTCTCAACAATTCATTTCTAAAAGAGCAGAGGATGATCACCTAAGGTGGGACGCGACTGAGAGTGGCGAATTCTCAGTCAAATCCGCTTACAGGATGATTATTGACCATGATGATCCTCCGTTCGAAACCAATCTGGTTTGGATCCGCAAGCTGATCCCCAAAATAGCTCATTTCGCATGGACGGTGATTCAAGGAAAAATCCTCACCATCGACAACATGATAAGAAGAGGTATGTTTTTGCCTAACAGGTGTTATTTGTGCAGGAACAGTTGGGAATCCATTCATCACATTTTTTTAGAGTGCCCCTGGTCTGTAGCCATCCTTAATGGATTATTCCAAACCTTTAATATCTCTTGGGTCCAACTTGCCACCATTATGGAGCTTTTCTATCAGTGGCCTTCTCCCTTCAGAAGCCTTCAACTCAGGTTCCTCTGGAAGATTTGCCTCCACCATTACCTTTGGCAGATCTGGTTAGAAAGGAACCACAGAGCCTTTTTCGATTCTAACCTCGACCCGTTGTTGGTTCTCAACAAAATCCTAGTTTTTGCCAAAGAGAACCTAAGCATCCTCCCTCCAACTACCCAAACCATTCCCTTGTAGGAAAGAATCCTTGCCCAATATCTTGATATATCCTTAGAGGAGTCTTCAGGTGTGATTAATCCTCATCCGAGGATGGAGGCTAGGTGGACCGCCCCCCGGTGGGATGGATCAAATTCAATTTCGATGGGGCGGCCAAGGACAATCCTGGCAAAGCTGGAGCTGGAGGGGTGGTGAGAGATCATCACGGTAAAGTTGTTTTTGCCTTTTCTAAAAACATCGGGATCAAGACTAATAATGAGGCTGAGGCATGGGCGTTGTGGCGTGGTCTACAAATGCTCCAAGAGGCCCAGGGTAAATGTTATGTGGAAGGGGATTCCCTGAATATTATCAACCTCCTTAACAATAAAAGAAAACCTCCCTGGAGGATCGAGGCCCTAATCAATGAAGTTAGGATCCTTGCTGACGGGGGTGAAGAGAAGAAGGCCCAACACGTGTTCCGTGAAGCCAACAAGGCAGCGGACAAGCTGGCAAGCATCGGGGTGGAGGTTGACGGATTGATCACGTGGACGAATGAGGTCCCAGGTGACGTGGAAGAAATCATCCTTTTCGAATCTTGATGAGGTGGATTTCAAGCCGACAGATCACGTGCAGTGGGTAGAGGGCCCAAATTAGAAGGTGTTTCCCAGTGGTCACACCTATATTGGAAAGAGCATTTAGTAAGACCAAGGCCAGCATGGAAAATCGGTTAACCAGGTGGCGTAACTCCGAGGTGGTGGACCTTGTCCCTAAATATGACATTTATGCCATAAGGACCTACCGCGGGATCAGGAGCAAGTTTCCATACATCTTGATATACGCGAGTGCTTTTTCCAAGAGAAGGTGGCGTATCGTGAGGTTTCTCCCGCCCATCGTTATCATTATTGTTCAGATAACGGATCCTAAGAGATATGACGAGGGATACGGTGGCACGATCCCTATGCTGAAGTGGCTTACTTTCCAAGATAACGGTGCTCGAAGGCACGCTTCCAGAACTGGCACGAGCTTTAAGGAACCAACTTCGGATGGCAGAGGATTGCCAAGGCGCCACCCTCATATTAGTACCTACTACGATAGGGTTATGTCCGAAACTATGAGTTCAGAGCTCCACGATACTCTTGAGAGGAATCTGATGGTAACCCTTCCAAATATGATTTACATTGAGCCCAACATGGTGGTCATGGAGCCTGCTGCTCAGGCTATTCTGACCGATAGGCGTTTTACCCAATTTTTTGACCTATTCTCGGGTGTGGAGGATGAAATCATGCTGGCTGTGATGGAGACTTGGGAGGATGGCAGAGTGGAGATCCGGGGCGTGAATTCATCATTGATGCCAATCTGCTGGCGACTATTACTGGACAGTCGGTTAAGGGAAGGTCGATTCATCGACAGAAGCACCACTGGGAGGTGGAGTTGAAAGAATTCAAGGACAATCCAAAAATTTACAAGGAGGCGAAGAACGGTCTCACAAGGACGGACCTACCGATGCCCTGGAACGCGGTAATGAAGAATGTCCTCGAATTTATCACGACAGAAGACCCTGGTAAAGTGTTGTTGAGCTTTCATTACGCCTTTGTAAATTTCTTCAGGGATGTAAACCCCATTAGCATCCCGCAATTCCTGATGAACTCCCTCAATCACACCATTACCTCGTCCCGCAACAAGAAAGGCTTCTCAATGCCCATGCACCAAGGCCTGCTTAAGGTTATCTATAAATTCATCCTTAACAATGTTCCCCAACCTGAGCTCCCTCCCCCACCCCCTGAGGATCCCCCGCGGGTTCGTGGTGAGAGTTCGAGGGGGAGAGACAGCCCCGGGTTACCCAAACCTTCCCCTGCCAAGAGGAGAGAGGGTGAGTCAAGTGCCAAGGGAGGGCCGGCCAGGAAGCGTCTCAGGATCGATGACCCACCCCCAGGTCCTCTTTGAGACTAAAGAATAAACAAGTTTAGGGTAGTAGCAAAATCTTGGACATTACCTCCGAGGATGAGGGTCCTGACCCGTCTATTATGGAGCTGAAAAGGTTCGTCCTGAACACTGCAGCCAACATCAACCATCAGATGCAGGAGTTGCAGGAGGTCCTGACCAAGGTTTTCTTTAACGAGGGCTACCAGAGCAACAAGCCGGTGGTTTACAACCCGGAGACGGACGACAATGAAGAGGACAAAGAGGAGGATCAGGAGGAGGAGGCCGAAGAGGAGGACTAGGGTCCTCTCTGGTGTTTTGCTGCCCTGGGTTGTCTGTTTTTGCTGAATTTGTTGTTGGTCTTCAAGTTTAAATTTTTTACGTTCTTGTCAGGGCAGAGGGTTGCGTGCTGCTCTCCTTTTTTTTGCTGATGTTTTGTCTAGGTTCAGGTGCAATGCCTAGGATGGGTCAGGATGGGCAAAGGCCCTGTGTGTCTTTTTGTGTTATGCTCTGTTTGGGGTGGGATGCCCAGGGTGTGGGGTCAGGGTGATCAATCCTTACCTACACGGCACCACAGCTCCTAAGTCCCACTTAGGCAGCGTGGACTACGCCTCCAAGTGTTCGTACCTGCACAAGCCAGCAAACAAACAAGCCAAGCACAATGTTTGTATTTATATAGCGGAAGCACACAACGCAAGGTTAGCACACAATGAGCAATGAACAAGATGAACACCCACACAATGAGCCAACACAAGAGTTATGAAAGTAGCAATAGCTTTATTATATTGGATTTGCCGATAAACGGTTTACAATGAGAGCGGCCTAACGGCCTGGCGCTATTGGCCCAATTACAACACAGCCCGTAGGCAAACACACACGGACCGCCCAGCGCCCCGTAGAGCGGTTCACCGAACGTCTCTTGAATATGCCCGGTGAGTCTTGATATGCGTCCACTCGTATCACTCACAACCTCGGACACCTCCCTCCACCTTGCTCAACACACACGGCAACTTGGCACAGCACTTGGCAACACACGGCAGCTTGGCAACACACAAAACCGACAAAGAGCATGGCAGGAGTACGGGGACGTGGAGCAACTCGCAAGAGAACCGAATTGCTCATATTCTCCCCCACTTAAGCGGTCGACGCCCTCGTCGATAGTAACAGGTCCCTCTGAACTTTTGGTCTGCACAGCCCTCTGATCATCAGGTCCCACACTGAACACTTCGGCATCTCCCCCTTGGGGAAAGAATTGAGCTCTAGTAGTTATAGAGTGGGTCTGCAGCCCTCTTCTCAAGGAAGGCATGCAGCTTCTTTCTCGCACTCCACAAGGCTTCTTCTCGTTCCCAGCTGTCGGATTCTTCACCCTTCCAACTGACCAAGAATTCCCTGTGTTGTCTGTTACCCCAGCCAACTGTCTTCATATCCCATATACGCTCCACCTCCCGTTCATGCTTATCAATCACATTCGCAGGAGGCCGACTCGGCTCGCCTCTTTCTGGCTCCGCCTCATCAGCATAAAACTGTCGCAGTTGACTCACATGGAAGGTCGGATGGACCCTCATGTGCGATGGTAACTCCAGTCTATAGGCAACTTTGCCCACTCTAGCTACTATCTTATACGGACCGTCATATCGGCGGATCAAGGCCTTAGACTTCCCCTTCTTGGCTTTGAAAACCTCAGGTTCCATCCGGAGCAAGACCTTGTCCCCAACACTGAACTCTACGGCCCGTCGACTTCCATCTGCAAACTTCTTCATTCTTTCAGCAGCCTTCAACAGATGAAGTCTCGCC
>JAQPPZ010004554.1:0-15979 GCA_028583015.1 Wollemia nobilis | reverse complement strand
AATATTTTAGGTCGTAATATCAATAATAAATAGTAGAATTAAATATATGAGCAATCAAATATATATCTAGACCAATATAAATAAAATAACATTCACTATAATATCAAATATGAATGTAAATGGACAAAATAATTCATGTACAAGCATGAAGAATACTTATAATAAAATTGCTCAAAATTTATATACAAACTTCAATATTATCAATGCTTGTTGGTGATCTCTTATAGACCATTTTCCCAATACAATGTATGGAGATTTGTCTCCATAATATAGACATATAAAGGTGACTCTTCAATACTTGACTATTGCACTCCTCACACATCTCGGAGTTGTAAACTTTCATATTCTTGTCCTTTAGCTTCTCATATTACCGCTTGTATACAAGACTCTTCACTCTTTTCTTACATGAATACTTGACTCTATGACACTTACACACTTCTACATGACTCTCACTCTCCTACATGAACTCATACTAAAAGACACTTACGTACATACTCACATTACATATTTGCACACTTACATACAAGACACTTGTACACTTTCTCTCAATACACACTTTCACTCTTACATGACATGATACTTGTGCATATCCTACACATTGCACTCTTACATGTCACTTGTGCATATCCTACACATAGACACTTACATAAATGAGAAATATAAATCACTCACTATAAAATCAAACTCTAATCTATTACATATTTACATTTGTACCATAAAAGTACCATGGGGGGTACATTTGCATGTACCAAATAATATAATATTCTCCAATAGTTTGGCCATGTCCTTTGTTCTACCACCATGAAACATGGGATACATGTGCATTATACCAAAATTAGTCATTTTCATGAATATTTGATTCAACATAGGGAATGGTTTATTTTGTATGTAATTTGTCATGCATTATCAAATACCACAATGTAGGTGTTCCCATGCTAGACTCCCATCCTATGCACTAGTGGACATGGTAACATGTAGTTGCTTCAATTTCAGACTATAGTCTCGCTTATCATTGGATATGGAAAATGGCAACTTCTCCAATATCGATCTCTCATCTCCCTCATATTGGACATGCCAACCTACAAGTGGTCTAGTGTTGGATTCCCATAATGTGCACCATCTGACACACAACCTCCCTCAATTGCTATTAACCTTTCTTATCAAGCTAATTTTTCTCTACTGTAAGACTCATTACACATGCCTTCCTCACATTGCATCATCATGCACATATTTTTCACACCATGCATACCTTTGTCACTTGGACTTTAGTCGATGTCAACAAAGAAGTTTGGATTACTTTTGTTTTAAGACTTCAATCTTTCCTCATCCTTATGGGACAAAGCCACACTTGGATTTCTTCACTCATCATTTGCATTGTAATTGTATCATTGTTATCATTGCATACCTTCTCAAATAATTTGCTTATCACAACTTGAAGTCACCAAATTCAACCCAACATTATGTAGGCAAGGATGCCAAAATTAGAAATATAATGCAACTCTACTATATGATTCCATTATATTAAAATAAAAAAATTAAGGTACACAATGGGAAGAACCCATAGATACATGTAGATACACTTCACATACAACATGCATCCTTCACAACCTATTTATTTGTAATACATCATGGTCTGGCTAAACATACAACATGTAAACTTGCCTTGACCATCATCAATCAATATCATACTTTGAAAAACAACTTCCAAATCCTACCTTTTTATCAACACATATACGTACATATAGCTATCATGGGATCAAAAGGTAGTTTCCAACTGCCTAACTACTTTCACAACTAATCCCACAGTAAATATAAATACAATAACCAAACCTGCCATCTTAAGGGGCTCCTTATCACCCTTAAGAGCTAAGGGGTTGGACACCTTCTTTAAAAATGTTTGCCCCTCTCACCTTTTAAGAATAATCAACCACATTCCACCTTCCACTAATCAAGGGAGAGTGAGCATCCACTCAACCAACTATACTTTCCCTCCATCTTGCCAACTGCCTAACTACTTTCAAACTAGCCATATACATGAAACATTACAAATACCTCTAACATTACATAATATTTATTACAAACACTTATTGCCACATACACACGATGATGCTATATGATAATGCTTTACAACTATATTTACACATCACCAAGACATGGCACATGCATCCATGTATACATGTACTCACACATGTGCATTCATGTATTACTAATACAAACGTGAGACTCATTTATATGTCAAATTATCTATCTATATGACAATCCCAATAAACTTATACTCAACTTGTGTGTATGATAAAACAATTGTTGATTGCCTCTTACTACTACACATGATTGTTGTAGATTCTAAATTGAAGCAATATCCTAAGTTTGATCTTCTCAAATATTGAGAACCAACTCAATATGAATCAAATCTTTCAAGTATGAAATTATTGTTATGAACATGCACCAAACCATAAAAGACAGTGCCTTGCAAGTATCTTAGCACTCTTTTGTTTTCTTTCTAATGACTTTGCTTTGGATTGTTCATAAATTTGGAAGCATTCATACTTAGTATAAAATTTTTAGGCCATTACTAGTGTGATAGATCAAACTCCTAACTAGTTGTATATATAAGGTTTTTTTACATGATAACTTCATTGGCAAATAACTTATGCATATTTGGACAAATAGTGGTGAGGTAAATCTGAGGAACACAAGTTTATACTGATAGAGGAGGGTGAACAATATAAAACCACCTTTTACTTTTTATTTCTCAAATAATATTATCCAATTTATCAATAGCAATATCAACAGTAGTAATCGAAGCAATTCACAAATCATCACACACAATAGAGACACCAATTTAACATGGTTCACCCAATGTGGGATAGTCCATGGAGAAAATATTTCACTAAAAAAATTTCAAAAAATATCTTGGGAATCCTGTCCTATTACAATGTTTATGGATATCTATCCAAAGGAGACACCAATCCCCTAATCAAGTTTGTGGATAACTATCCACATGAGACACCAATCCCCTAAACTGGTTCATGGATCTCTATCTAGAGGAGAACTCCTCCTTTGCTATGGTCGGTGATCCTCTAGAAGACTACTGCCTCCACTACATTGGCTTGTGTATCTATATCCACTGAAGACCCTTGTCCTCACTCAGAATAAATTTGTTCTTACTACCCTGGGTAATGGATCTCTATCCACTAAAAACTATTTTCCTCTACTCTATCACCTCCAAAGCTTGCTCTTAGCTCTGCTCAATATCTATCTCAAATATGCACTAAACACCATCCTTCGTTCTAGCACAAATCTACTCACAAGTTTGTCTCTGGTATGGTATAAATCTACTCTCAAATTTACACCAAAATCTATCCTTAAATTTGTCCTCAAGCCTTAACACAAAGCTTGATCCAATTACAGATCAACTCTACTAGATCTGCCCCAAGCTTTAACTCAAATATTGAACAAATCAATCAATCAACTTTGCTCTCAAGTATTCTCAAAGACTTACCTCAAATATATCCACAA
Source organism: Wollemia nobilis (assembly GCA_028583015.1). Taxonomy (NCBI): domain Eukaryota; kingdom Viridiplantae; phylum Streptophyta; class Pinopsida; order Araucariales; family Araucariaceae; genus Wollemia; species Wollemia nobilis. The sequence continues at coordinate 12,460 of JAQPPZ010004554.1, read as the reverse complement.
GTCCTCTCAAGAACTTGCTCAATCTGCTCTCAAGTATTCATTAAGACTTACCTCAAATATTCTCAACAAGTCCTCTCTAGAACTTGTCCAATATGCTCAACAAGTCTTCACCAAGACTTACCTCAAATCTACTTGTAAGCTTCCACAAAAGCTCACACAAATTTTTCCTTAAGTCCCCTCTAGGACTTACTCAAATCTACCAATAAGATTTCACAAAATCTTGCTAAATACTGTTCTTAAGTCCTCTCTAGGACTTACTCAAATATGTCCACTAGATTTCACAAAAGCTTATTCAAATCAATTGCAAAACTTACATACAAAACTTAACTTAATCTATTTCAGACAATCTCTTCAATTACACAAAAAATTTTCACTGAGAATCATGTTTAATCACAAAAACATATAGAGAATGGTTAGAGACTCAATGTGTTTCACACTCACAAACACTCAATCACTTTCAAACTCTTTCAAATTAGTTTAGAATAAAGAATACTTTGTTTCACAAAAGTTGAACTATCACTCCAATACTTTCAATCAATAATGCTCATCAAATTCATCCAACCATTCAAAAAATGAAACAAAGATTGCTTACAAATCCTAAAAAAAAATTTCACAATGCTTCCAACAACTCACACTATGAATCTCAAACCTTGACTCAAGATGATTACAAATTCACATAACAATGATACTCATGATATTTTACAAACCCTAGCTCAAGATAGTTCTCAACTTCACATAACAATGATACTCATGATCTTTCACAAACCCTAGTTCAAGATAGTTCTCAAATTTACATAACAATGATACTCATGATATTTCACAAAACCTAGTTCAAGATCATTTTCAACTTCACATAACAATGATACTCATGATCTTTCAACAAACACAACTCATGCATATGAAAACTCACTCAAACATTTCCAATAATACTCATCAATCCTTTTCACTCCAACTTTGCAATTCACAACACTCAATCAAACAATATTTCACTCATAAGTAAGATGTGCACATACCTTTTGTTTTGATGTTGATATACCTTCAAAATCTATCTCAATCACAATCAAATCCTCTTTGCCAATTTTCAAGTTAGATAACAAAAATCTTCACTCAAATATTTCCTTCAAAATTAATTCACCATTACAAAAACTAACAAGACTCAAATACACCTTATTATATCCAAACTTATCAAAATACTTCTCAACACATAAAAAATCAACTTCCTTTATCAACTCCAAATTAATCAATTTATAGAAGACCAATCACTTTATAAACTCCCAATGATAATTTTCAACCTATAAGAATTAATCCTTTGACTAACCCTTATTACTCCAACCTCTATTTAATTTTCCAAAGCACAAAATAATATAAACTATCAAATACCTTATAACTCCCTACTTTCCCAAGGCACTATCTAAACTCACATGGCCTTAATGCATATGTGCTTCCCAACCTAGGTGTAAATTAAAATTTAAATCAAAACTTTAATGCTTACCTTAATTAAAATTTAAATCAAAATTCATCTTATTATCTCTAATCTTATCAAATTACTTCTCAACACATAAAAAATATTCCTTTATCAACTCCAAATTAATCAATTTATAGAAGACCAATCACTTTATAAACTCCCAATGATAATTTTCAACCTATAAGAATTAATCCTTTGACTAACCCTTATTACTCCAACCTCTATTTAATTTTCCAAAGCACAAATAATATAAACTATCAACTACCTTATAACTCCTTACTTTCCCAAGGCATTATCTATACTCACATGGCCTTAATGCATATGTGCTTCCCAACCTAGGTGTAAATTAAAATTTAAATCAAAAATTTAATGCTTACCTTAACACCTTGGCCCACATGCAAAAAGGATAGTGCACGCCTTGGATGCACTTTGAAACCATGACCTCGTCGTTGTCGTTGCGCTCTAGACAAAGCTAGGCATCCATTGGGCCACACATCCACACAAGCATAAACACCGAAGCACTCCTTGTTACCTCTGTAATTTTTGGTGATCGAAAATAAAACACTCTATCCTCTCAAAATGACTGCGTAGGGATTTGAAACCCCAACCTTTGCCCTATGAACGTTTTAACTCTACCCTGGTCACCAACTACGCTAACCAATGTTATGGATATGCTTGGGTTGTGCCACATGCATTTAAACTATCGCTTGCCCACCAAAGCTTTTTAAACATGCAAAATCTCTTCTTCCTCACAACAAGCAACGCACGATTTTTCTTAGACTTTGGTTTTCGAATAATGCATGGATGATTTTATTAAAACATTTACTCCCCCTTTATATATGTTTTGCCTTATGCGCTTCGACGTCGACTTTAATTCAAATTTAAAATTTTGAATTAATAAATTAATTTATAACCTTTAACTTTGGCGCCCAATATTTATTTAAATTAAATTTTAACCTTTAGGTTAAAATATTTAATTTAAATAAATTAAATTAAATATTTTGCAAACTGCTCAATGGGTCTTTTGAGGGATAAATTATTTTAATTATTCCTTGGACCTATGCTCTTCACCTCAACCTGTAACCTGGAATATTGTAATATTAAATATTATAATATTATTATTTCATTTTAAACCTGCTTCTCCTTCCTTGGGATTTCCTTTTAAAATTGCTTCTCCTTCCTTGGGTCTTCAACCTTTTAGGCCTCTTTAGGCATATAATATTTAAAATAAATATTATATCCTATTCCTTTAAACCTCTTCCTTGTATTTCATAGAAACCACCTGATAACATTAATTATGATGAAACTAAAACGACAAACTCTTGACAATTCTTGACATCAATGACAATAAATCTTGCTCAAATTTCCAACAACATCAAACTCTTATATTATATGAATTACCAACTCCATTGGTGGTCAACATGGTTCCTGTCACCATGGGTGTAGAAGCTAATTTACAAATATCCATCCTAAATTTTCTCAAGATTTATTGTGTATGCTTTGCTTATGAGATGAATATTTTTCTTGATTCTTGTTGCTATTCCACTCCAATAAATTAATTAACAAACATAGATTTACTTTCATATCTACCTTCAACTTTGATCAATCTATCATTACTCCCAATTACAATCAAATCATCCATATAAACAATAACTAGAGTAACAACCTTATAATATTTGATTTTGAAATATAGTTTTGAGTCTGTTGATGATCTAATAAAGCTATGATCAATTATCATGTACCAATATCCTAGGGTCTACTTTAGTCCATGAACAACATTCATTATTCTACAAAATAGGTACTTTCACTAGTGTAAGTGTGAGTTGTGAGTGTGAGGTGTCATGTGTGTAAGTGTGAGTTATTGGTGTGACTAAGTATCAAGTTCAGAAGTAGGAAGTTATGAAAAATCATGAGAGACTTGGTATTTATGTAATATGTGAGATTTATTAGGTAGGAGGGAGATATGAAGAGTTGGTTCTCCCATGATTTTGAGGAGAGCAAAGGTCAAGAGTCATGTATCTACATTTAGAAAACAAATATTTGTTTTATGTAATAGAAGAAGCATTGTATTTATGAATGCTTTTAGTAGATGTATTTTCACTAAAGATTTCATTTTGTTGTGCAATATTATTGTTGTTATGGTTGTATGAGTTTATGAGTTTACATGAGATATTATTAGATCCTAAAAATTATTAACTTGTGATAATAGGGCTTATTTGCTAATAGTGGTATTAGAGCCACTTTAGTTAGCCATGTTTGAGAGAAAGATACTGGTTAGGAGTTGAGATGAATAGACAATAGAGATATGATTACACAATGACTAGATATTGAATGAGTGTTGGAGAAAATAGGATCAAATGAGGAACAATGGAAAGAGACTATTAATGTCAAGGCTGGTAGTCAGCTAGACATAAGTTCACAACAAGATAAAATTGGAGAGACACAAGCTTATACTGAGAGGGAGGGTCAAAAATATAAGACCACTTTTTACTTTTCTTTCCCAAACAATATTATACAATATATAAATGAAAATATTAATTGTAGTAATCAAATAAATGGACAAATAACCACACACAATAGAGACACCAATTTAACGTGGTTCACCCAATGTGGCCTACTCCACGAAGAAAAAATTTGACTAAGTTTTTCTCAACAAAATCTTGTTTTAATCTCACAGAAACATATAGAGAATGGTTAGAGACTCAATATGTTTCACACTCACAAACACTCAATCACTTCCAATCTCTTTCTCAAATCAATTCAGAATATAGAACAATTTGTTTCATAGAACTTGAACTATCACTCCAATACTTCCAATCAACTAGGCTCAATCAACTCCACTCAACCAATCACTCAATGAAGGCTTATTCAACAATGCTTATCAAACAAACCTCACATAACAATGATACTCATGATATTTCACAAACTATTTCATGATATTTCACAAACCCTAGTTCAAGCATATGAATACTCACTCAATTATTTCCAACAATGCTTATCAAACAATCTCACATAACAATGATACTCATGATCTTGCACAAACCCTAGTTCAAGATAGTTCACAAGTTCTCACTCAAGCATTCATCAATCATGCATATAAAGGTTTACTCAACAATGCTTATCAAACAAGAACCTTTTCACTCCAACTTAGCATTCACAACATCCAACAATCACTCTCAAGGATAATGTGCCCTTACCTCTTGTTTGAAGAAGATTTGACTTCAAACACCTGTCTCAATCACAATCAACTTTTTGCCAATTTCAAAGGTTAGGTAGCAATGTTTCCTCAATCATTCACTCAATTTGATCCCTCAAAATATTTCACCATACATAGCAATAAATCTCTTTTACACCTTATAATCTCCACACTTCAAAATGCAAGCCAATAATTTGTCTAAAGAAAATAACCACAATGATTTTCTTTATAAACCCTTATCTCTCTAATACATCATAGCTTAACCCAATTAAAATATAATTCTCCTTTTAAACCTTATAACTCCTATTTCAATTTCACTTTATCAAAAATCACAATTAAAACAATTAACCTTAAAAACCTTATAACTCCCCCTTAATAAAAATTTATCATGCCACCTTTTAAACCTTAGAAGTAATTTTAATATTTAAAAATTTTAGTACCTTGCCCTCGGTGGGATTCGAACTCCCGCTTGCACCTCCATAATGCCCTAGCCATGGCCCACGTGCCACGTGAGCTAGGCACTCACCTTGGCACCAAAGAGCACCTCGTGCGCTTTGAAATTTCACCTTGGCAGCCAAAAAACTTTAACACATGCACCTTAGCAAAAGCGTTACCATCGGGTTTCGATCGTGGAACCTCCCACCTGCTAGCGCCTTAAGCCACAACCGCCTACCGTTGGCCCAACCACCATGGTTGGCAACGAATATCCAAGCCGCCTTCCCTTTATGCGCTCGTTGACTGCCACATTTGCAAAGACTTTGTCCTCTTCTCCTCTTCTTCCACGCAGTTCGCACAAATCGCATGCACTTCGATTAGTTTTATTCGAAGGATAATTTTTTCTTCCAAAGCATATGGTATAAATATAAAATTTTTGCTCTTCCCTCAACACGTCGGTGGGTGGAAAGGATAGTCGACGTCGGCGCTCGAATTTTATTGCTTGCCCTTTGTAACCCTAACCTTAGGGTTATTTTAATTTAAATTAATTTATAACAAAGTTGTTATAATTAATTTATAATTAATTTAATTAATTAGGTCTATACTTTAGACCTTTAATATTATAATATTAAAATTATAATATTATTTTCTTGGGCCTTCCTATTGCTCTTATAGACCTTTTTGACCACCTTAAATATTATAATAAGCATATTATAATATTATTTTCCCTTAGGCCTAGAAGCAATCATTTTCTTGCACTGCTCATGGAAACTGATGTTGCTCACTGAAACTGACTCTTGACATCAATGACAACAAAACTTGCTCATATTTCCAACAATCTCCCCCTTTGTCATTGATGGCAACCCAATTACCTTTTACCATTTCCTTAACCTTTTTCTTTTTGCTCCCCCTAAGGAACTGCTCCCCCTGATTGAATGCTCTCCCCTAACTCAAATCTCTCCCCCTTTGACATCAATGGCAAAGGGTCACCTTTGGGGCTCGGGGCTAAGAATGAGAATCTTAGCTTAGCCCCTCCCCCACCTCCTCTTGAGGTGGTTAATTCTGGGGTGGGAGTATTTCTACTCCCAGCATGCACTGATCTTTATCTTTGTCCACTTGCTTCCTTGATTGATTCTTTTGATTCCTCTGACTATTCCTGTTCCTGCTTGTCTCTAGAATTTTTGCTCTACACCATCTTGTTGTATGCCCATAATTATTGCACTTATAACACTTAATGTTGTTATTCCTTGGAGGTGCAAATGTCTTGGGATTTCTCTTGGTGAAGCCATATCCATTCCTGTTATGAACCTTGCAATTAACTGCCTTGTGACCAAACTGATTACAAGAGTAGCAATACCCTTGAAAAGGATGCCTATTTTTGAAGTTCCCATATTCCTATCTTTCATGTGTCCTGCATTGTGTAGCTTTGTGCCCAAACCTATGACATGAGAAGCATCATCCATTGAAACTACCTTGTCTTGACCTCATTGGTCTCTTAGTCTCTTCTACCCTGTGTTGCTTCTTGTTCCATTTGTTCCTCATTTGTGCATTGTTCCTCTTCCTATTGAACTTTCTATTGTCCAACTCATCCTCAAAAGTCTCACTTTCTCTTACACTCTCTTCTTCTGAAGCTTCTTCTTCTTCGAAGCTTGAGATTGACTCCTCTCCTTGTTTTCTTTGTTCCTGTTCAAATCCAAGTCTTGTTTTGTTTTTTGACCATCTTTGTACCTTGATAATATTGTCTATGGTTTTTGAGCTTTTCCCAAACTTGTGTAGCTTATCTCTAGACTCTTTTACTTCCTTCCTTAGTGAAGCTACTTCATGCTCTAGTTTTTCACATTCTAAAACCTTAGCTTCTAACTTCTCTTTAAATCTCCTTGTCTTAGCTATAAGCTTTCCTTTCTCTTCATTACATTCTTGAAACTGAAGCTTAAGTTTGGAGTTCTGCTTTCTTACCTCCTTTAATGCATTAAGGGCAGAAATAAGTTCACCTTCAAGATCAACTTCTCCTATCTCTGATTCTTCCTCTATTTCTTTGCCTTTGGAATCATCTTCATTCCCTTCTAATTTGTCTTCTATAGGATCACCTCCTTCTTCCTCTATTGCCATGAGTAGATTCTCTTCTGGTCCTTCAAGTGTATCTTCATATTCATCATCATTGAAACTGAAACCACTCCTTGTACAACTATCTTCAAGATGACCAAAGTTACCACATCTAAAACACTTGAGAATTATTGGTGATCTTTTCCTAACCACTTCTTTTTCTTCTTCTAGAAATAGTATTTCATCTTCATTACCTGAGGAGATTTCATCACTATCACTTGAATACTTACTTGCCTTGTCTGCATAGAAACTCTTCTTATATCTTTGGAAGAACTTATTTCCTTGCTTGCCTTGTCCATCCCTACTTTTCTTTTGGTACCTGTGTTTTCCTGTTTCCCTATTCTTATGATCCTATTTTTCTTCATCATTGCTATTTCTAGCTTCTTGAAAATCAGATGCATAGTGACCATACTTTCCACAATTGAAACATCTAACTGATTTTGTACCTTTATACTTTCTTGGATCCTTGTTCCTTCTACCATAATTTGCTTCTTCATCACTAGATAACTCATTGCTTGAATTTGACTTCTTACCCTTTGTCTTCTTAGTAGCTTTGAAGGCTGCTTCTTTCTGGGGATTAGGTTCCTCTTTTGTTCTCATCTCAAAAGTTGTAAGAATGCCATGTAATTCATCCCTTGTCAAGATATCACTATCTTTTGATTCCTCTATAGCTGAAATATTTTCACTAAACCTTTTTGGGAGTGACCTTAAAATCTTATCACAAACATCAGATTCTTGAACTTCAAGTCCAAGTCCTTGCATGGAGTTAACAACCTCATCTACACGAAGTAGATAAGCACTAATGTTTTCCTCATCCTTCATTTTTAGGTCTTCAAATATTCCCTTGAGATTTTACAACTTTACCTTTTTGACCTTTTTATCTCCTTCATATATGCCTTGCAATTTATCCCAAATTTCCTTTGTTGATTTGTAGTGCATAACCTTTATAAACTCTATTTTATGCAAACCTCTCAAAATTGCATTCATTGCTTTTGAATTGTAATGATGTAGAAGCTTACCATATTTATCTATAGGTGGAGTAGTTGGTGGTGTGTATCCATTTTCAACTGCTTCCCATATTTCATTTCCAAGTGCCATCAGGTGAATCTTCATTCTCATACTCCAAAATACATAATCGCTCCCATCAAACACTGGTGCTAAATTATCTGAGGATCCACTCTTAGAATCCATCTGTGTTCTTGTGAGATTTTCCTTCAATCTGTTAAACTCTTTCGAAGGAACCCACTCTGATACCAATTGAAGAACACAAGCTTATACTGAGAGGGGGGGTGAACAGTATAAGACCACTTTTTACTTTTCTTTCCCAAACAATATTATCCAATATATCAATGGAAATATTAACAATAGTAATCAAAGCAATGCACAAATCACCACACACAATAGAGACACCAATTTAACGTGGTTCACCCAATGTGGGCTACTCCATGGAGAAAATATTTCACTAAAATTTTCTCAACAAATCTCTTGGGAATCCTTCCCTATTACAATGTTTATGGACCTCTGTCCAAAGGAGACACCAATACCCTAATCAAGTTTATGGATCTCTATCCATAGGAGACACCAATATCCTCAGCTGGTTCATGGATCTCTATCCATAGGATAACTCCTTCTCCTCTGCTCTAGATGGTGAACCTCTAGAAGACTACTACCTCCACTACACTGGCTTGTGGATCTCTCTCCACTGAAGACTCCTATCCTCACTCAGAAGACCTATCCTCACTACCCTAGCTAATGGATCTCTATCCACTGGAGACTACTATCCTCTACTCTATCACCTCCAAAGCTTACTCTCATCTCTATCTCAAATCTGCACTAAACATAATCCTTCGGTCTAGCACAAATCTACTCAATATCTATCTCTGATCTGCACTAAACATAGTCCTTCGATCTAGCACAAATATACTCAATATCTATCTCTATTCTAAACAAAACAAACCTATCCTCAAATTACCAAACTCTATCCTCAAATCTATCCTCAAGCCTTAACACAAAGCTTGATCCAATCCTAAATCAACTCTTCTAGATCTACCCCAAGCCTTAACACAAAGCTTGAACAAATCAATCAATCAACTCTGCTCACAAGTCTTCTCAAAGACTTACCTCAAATCTATCTAACAAGTCCTCTCAAGAACTTGCTCAAGCTGCTCTCAAGTCTTCTCTAAGACTTACCTCAAATCTGCTCAATAAGTCCTCACTAGAACTTGTCCAAACTGCTCTCAAGTCTTCTCTAAGACTTACCTCAAATCTAAATTGTAAGCTTCCACAAAAGCTTACTCAACTCAGTCCTTAAGTCCACTCTAGGACTTACTCAAATCTATCCACTAGCTTTCACAAAAGCTTTATACAACTCAACTCAATCTATCACAGAAAACCTCTTTAATCACACAAACAAGTTTCACACAAAATCTTGTTTTAATCTCACAGAAACATATAGAGAATGGTTAGAGACTCAATATGTTTCACACTCACAAACACTCAATCACTTTCAAACTCTCTTGTTAACCCTAAACATAAAGAGAATTAGAGACTCAATATGTTTCACTCTCACACACTCAATCACTTCCAATCTCTTTCTCAAATCAATTCAGAATATAGAACAATTTGTTTCACAGAACTTGAACTATCACTCCAATACTTCCAATCAACTAGGCTCAATCAACTCCACTCAACCAATCACTCAATGAAGGCTTATTCAACAATGCTTATCAAACAAACCTCACATAACAATGATACTCATGATCTTTCACAAACCCTAGTTCAAGATAGTTCTCAACTTCTCATAACAATGATACTCATGATCTTTTCACAAACCCTAGTTCAAGCATATGAATACTCACTCAATTATTTCCAACAATGCTTATCAAACAATCTCACATAACAATGATACTCATGATCTTGCACAAACCCTAGTTCAAGATAGTTCACAAGTTCTCACTCAAGCATTCATCAATCATGCATATAAAGGTTTACTCAACAATGCTTATCAAACAAGAACCTTTTCACTCCAACTTAGCATTCACAACATCCAACAATCACTCTCAAGGATAATGTGCCCTTACCTCTTGTTTGAAGAAGATTTGACTTCAAACACCTGTCTCAATCACAATCAACTTTTTGCCAATTTCAAAGGTTAGGTAGCAATGTTTCCTCAATCATTCACTCAATTTGATCCCTCAAAATATTTCACCATACATAGCAATAAATCTCTTTTACACCTTATAATCTCCACACTTCAAAATGCAAGCCAATAATTTGTCTAAAGAAAATAACCACAATGATTTTCTTTATAAACCCTTATCTCTCTAATACATCATAGCTTAACCCAATTAAAATATAATTCTCCTTTTAAACCTTATAACTCCTATTTCAATTTCACTTTATCAAAAATCACAATTAAAACAATTAACCTTAAAAACCTTATAACTCCCCCTTAATAAAAATTTATCATGCCACCTTTTAAACCTTAGAAGCAATTTTAATATTTAAAAATTTTAGTACCTTACCCTCGATGGGATTCGAACTCCCGCTTGCGCCTCCACAATGCCCTAGTCATGGCCCACGTGCCACGTGAGCTAGGCGCTCACCTTGGCACCAAAGAGTGCCTCGTGCGCTTTGAACTTTCACCTTGGCACCCAAAAAAACTTAACACATGCACCTTAGCAAAAGCGTTGTCATCAGGTTTCGATCGCGGAACCTCCCACCTGCTAGCGCCTTAAGCCACAACCGCCTACCGTTGGCCCAACCTCCATGGTTGGCAATGAATCTCCAAGCCGCCTTCCCTTTATGCGCTCGTTGACTGCCACGTTTGCAAAGACTTTGTCCTCTTCTCCTCTTCTTCCACGCAGTTCGCACAAATCGCATGCACTTCGATTAGTTTTATTTGAAGGATAATTTTTTCTTCCAAAGCATATGGTATAAATATAAAATTTTTGCTCTTCCCTCAACACGTCGACAGGTGGAAAGGATAGTCGACATCGATGCTCGAATTTTATTGCTTGCCCTTTGTAACCCTAACCTTAGGGTTATTTTAATTTAAATTAATTTATAACAAAGTTGTTATAATTAATTTATAATTAATTTAATTAATTAGGTCTATACTTTAGACCTTTAATATTATAATATTAAAATTATAATATTATTTTCTTGGGCCTTCCTATTGCTCTTATAGACCTTTTTGACCACCTTAAATATTATAATAAGCATATTATAATATTATTTTCCCTTAGGCCTAGAAGCAATCATTTTCTTGCACTACTCACGAAAACTGATGTTGCTCACTAAAACTGACTCTTGACATCAATGACAACAAAACTTGCTCATATTTCCAATAATCTATTCCTTCGTCATTAATGGCAACCTAATTACCTTTTACCATTTCCTTAACCTTTTTATTTTTTGCTCCCCCTGAGGAACTGCTCCCCCCTGACTTAATGCTCTCTCCCTAACTCAAATATCTCCCTCTTTGATATCAATGGCAAAGGGTCACCTTTGGGGCTCGGGGCTAAGAATGAGAATCTTAGCTTAGCCCCTCCCCCACCTCCTCTTGAGGTGGTTAATTCTGGTGTGGAAGTATTTCTACTCCCAACATGCACTGATATTTATCTTTATCCACTTGCTTTCTTGAATGATTCTTTTGATTTCTTTGACTATTCCTACTCCTGCTTGTCTCTAGAATTTATTCTCTACACCATCTTGTTGTATGCCCATAATTATTACACTTATAAAACTTAATGTTGTATTTTCTTGGAGTTGCAAATGTCTTGGGATTTCTCCTGGTGAAGCCATATCCATTCCTATTATGAATCCTATAATTAACTACCTTGTGACCAAACTGATTACAAGAGTAGCAATACCCTTGAAAAGAATGTCTGTTTTGGAAGTTCCCATATTTTTTTTCTTTCATGTATCTTGCATTGTGTAGCTTTGTGCCCAAACCTATGATATGAGAAGCATCATCCATTGAGACTACCTTGTATTGACCTTATTGGTCTCTTAGTCTCTTCCACCCTCTACTGCTTCTTGTTCCATTTGTTCCTCATTTGTGCATTGTTCCTCTTCCTATTGAACTTTCTATTGTCCAAATCATCCTCATAAGTCTCACTCTATTTTACACTCTCTTCTTCTAAAGCTTCTTCTTCTTCAGAGCTTGAGATTGACTCCTCTCCTTGTTTTTTTGTTCTTGTTCAAATCCAAGTCATGTTTTGTTTGTTGACCATCTTTGTACCTTGATAATCTTGTCT